>JAVXUM010000020.1:2722284-2733038 GCA_035590655.1 Pouteria glomerata | reverse complement strand
GGTTTCAAGCTTAATGAACTGAGGAACTTGACTCCATATAAATTATAAGGAATTGATTCTCTGTTTGCAATCATTTCAATGAATCATTGAAAAAAATGGGTTGCATCTGTAATTGCATACTCTGCTCGCAATTGGGATATTATTATCATGGAAAGGACTACTAATTTTCTCTGGGAATTCACCATATTGGGTAGTCATCACATTCTATATTGAATGCCAACTTGCAGCAGAATCATACAAAAAAGTGTATTTGATGGTTATTTTTAATATATATATCTATATAATTATTGATACTCTCAATAACCTGGTAGATATTGAATGTGGACCAATCTGGCTGTGCATGAATTTTTGTTTATAAAGATGATTGGATATGTTTTCTAGTATTAAAAATGCTGGCCAAATTTAGTCAGGGGCAAAGATAAAAAGATGGGATGGGGAGTGTCAAACTCGGATATGTATCTAAATGTCAAATTCACTTATTAGCTCTATTTTAAGATACGGGGACTCAGCTAAAAAAGTATCAAAATTTAGGATATGGGTATGGAGATAAGGTACAAAAAACAATATTATATATATGAAGTGTAATTTATATACAAACAAGGAGGAGATAGATATATTTTTTTAAGTACTATAACAACATTGTATCATAAATCAATGATAATAATTAAAATAAAAACGAACTTATAAATAAAAATTCATTCATGAAGTAAATTATAAAAACTAATTTGGTATTTTTATCTTTTTATATTATGAAAGACCAAAAGAGTTTGGAGTCGCATATCATATAAAAGATTTCTTAAACTAACATTTATCTCTTCTAAAATCAAATATGTCTGGAGAAATTTCACCACATCCGACATAGATCCCACACCCATGTCAGTACCATATCATGTCGACACGAGTACTTCACCATAAAGTGAAGAGTCCAAATAACATAGGTTTTAAGAACCAAACCAGACCAGAATGGCTAGTTCAACCAGGAGGTAAAACCTTGAGAACGTTTCTATGGATTACCGATCTGATGCCATCGTTGAGGAGACTATTGTGAGCAATGTCAATTGGCGATCTCCGACAATGAATTGTCTTTGTTGCTTTTCCACATGAGAAGCCCTGTCTCCATGGTTGTTTCCTGTCTCGGTTCCAAGAATCCCTAGCCACAACTTTGAAATTGGATTTTGGTGCATGTTTAGATCTCTAACTAAAGTGCACCGAAAGCATTTTGTTTTTCTATTGCATATTATCAAGTCTTTGGTGCTTGAGAAGTTACAGAACTTTTTATTTTGTGTGTGTAATATCTTGGAAATAAAGGAACTAAGCATGAAATATCTCCGTTTGTCCTAAGCAAAAGTCTTCTATATGTTGCTCCATTTGATGAAATAGTTACTCAAGTAATCAGTATCGAAGTAGCTTTATGTGTTTTACGAATTCATGTTGACTCCATTCCACAGCTAATATTCTGTACTGGATATTGTCAAGTCAACGGAAAATAATGCAACACTCTTAGACTTTAGACAATTATCTAACACATTTCGGATTCCTACACCAAAATGTAAAGTGTCCATACTACGTAGGTTTAAGAGAGTTTCAGCTAGTTAAGCCTAGAAGGTGAATTCCAAAGTTAATTTCACCATTTAAAAGAGGAAGCACAGCACATAAACATGAGACAGAACCCATACTGACATTTTGGTAACATGGTCAAGCATAAGCACCTACAATGACAGCTGTGGTTAGCTTGCAGCCAACTCCAGCATATCAACATTTCCCAACTTCACAAAATGACTAGAAGACAAGACTACATATTTTCAAAGTCACATTTAACAGCATTTATTATGTGCAACCAAAGCCAAACTTTGAATCGTAACTTATTTTCCAATAAGAAACAAGAGCTTATACAAAAGACTCCCATAGAGAGACAAAATTATTAGTCAGGAAAGAAATGTGAAAATGGAAAATATTGAGCTTATGTATTAGCAAGTTAAACCTGTAGTACACTGTAAACTGGAACACCATTTTGTAGTAAAACCGACGGATTCAGCATCGTTACAAGCTGGAAAAGCAAATCAGGTTGCGCATCAAACAAATCAGGAAGACTGTTTCGCATTACCTGGAAAAATTAAAAAGTCATCACAACTCAATCAGTGGCACATTTTTTAAATGAGAAAAATGAATAACTAACAATTATTTATAGATATAGAAATTAATATATAAAAGAACACACACAGAAAAGAAAGTTCCCAAAACTAAAAATGCAAGGAGATGAGTGCCATTCCTTTCAGATCGACCAATTATGTCCCTATTTTGCTTTTGTGGACTAATTGGCATAATGACCTCTTAAGCAAGAACGCCACACATTATCAAGAGATCCCCTAGCCCTCTCTCTTCGTGTCTCCACAAGCACAGCATATCTCAAGCAATCAAAAATTATACTAGAAGATGATGGTGGAAACCTAATATGTGTGCTCAAAATTCCCACACGCAGAAAAAAGTTACTCAGTGGACAACTACTATAATGATCGAAACATTGCCAACAAAGCACGAAGACAAATTCCCAAGTTAAAGCACACGTCAACAACTTACACACAAGATGCTTGCCACTAAATTTGACGACCAAACCTAGCACATAATTACAATAAGTGGAAGAAAACAACATTCCCAGACAGTGCCAGATACATAGGTTACTGATTGTGCTTACTTAGATCATTGATTTCTTATTATCAATAAATTTTTATATTTAGAAGTCTAGTATGGGGAAACTTTTTTTTTTTAATATATAACTATATTTATTAAGTTACAATTTTCTTATAGCTGCTACCGCACAGGCTAATTTGTTTTCAATTAAGATTCGTTTCCTGGGCTACAAACCAACATCTACTTGTTTAAAAATTTCTCATCCTTTTGGAATTTAAGACTTATATCGTTACTACATAGAATGAGCTAAAAAATCCTTGCCCTATTTACACTATATTAGTCCATAAGCATGTCATTTTTCCATCACAATATAGCCCTAAACTAGAATAGTCCTACCTATCATTTCAACACTTAGGGCAAGTTTAATGAGTTCTATAATTAGTTTATGTGTTTAAGAAATACAATCCTAGAGAGATTTAACCACAAAAATGTTTATGCAGTATCATAGTCAACTCAACTTGGCCATTTCCCCACTAACTGGAAATGGCTACATGGATCATATTTCTCCATTATGCTCAGTTAATGACCATTTCCTCTGTAAAACCACATCGAGTTATGTCTTTTTTTATTATTTCAACCCACATTAGTTTTGGTCTACTCCACTCCCTCGCATTACCCACAATTTGGATGTTATCAATCTTAATTGGTGTATCAACTGATCTCCGCTGTGTGTAACCAAATTACAGTGAAATTTTTTTCTGCAATTTATGCTCAACAAGCACCCCCTCTAGTATCTCACAAATCCAATAATTCCTATTTTTATCGTTTTTTCATTTTACCATGCATCCACCTTAAAATTCTCATATCGGCTACATTCAAATTGTTAAGGGCATGGGTTAGTGGTGCCACTAGGACAAAAGAAAGGTTATCCAAAATAGCTTGCATGTAATAAAGCTTTTCATATGTAACTCATAAAGTACATAGCCCATAAAAATGAAGGCCACATTTTGGTGGAAAGAATCAAATGTTGTAATCATCATGCCCATTCCCATTATTAAGCTGCACATTTTTTCACACCTCTTTTTATCTTCTTTCTTTTTTTTTTTCATTGCCTAGGTGGCATATGAAACTTTATTTTTTCGAATCCAAAATTCCATCTCAAATTAGAAATTCAATTACATAACTTGGCACCTAGTGCAAACCCAATGCCAACCCTAATAACCATGTTCAAAAATTCAAAATTACAAAACTACCTTGCTCTTAATAGATGGAGATATATATACATATATATATAAACTGAAAAATCAAAGAATAAACTTACATTAATCAAAAAATACGATTCAACATAACTAACATAACCATGAATATACGAAATGGTCCCGCATCTGGTATTACGTGCCAAATTTCTCCACCACACCATCAAAAGGTGCCCACTTCATGACAACTACAGGTGGTTTCACTACTACCAAACACAACTTGGAAAACATATCAAAGAATTTCATAATATTAGAAAATATTTTACAATGCTTTTGCTATCAAAATTCATACACGTCTAAGCATACCATTCCATTCCTACATCCTGCTTTGACTATTAATTCCCTTCAAAGAAGGAACATTGCCTAAAAGAGCCATAGCACCATTTTTCAAAGAAAAATTATATCTCAGAAAGGTTTTTCACAAAATGGAAAGACATTACTGAAGGCACTCATGGAAAACAAGCAAGGCTGGAGCAACATAAGCATCAGCAGAAGAATTGAAAACAGCACATAAATTAACAATCCATTCAATATATCATGGTTGAATTCTGCAAAATAAAAGTTAAAATAATTCACAAGCAATATTTCATTTATTGATAAACTACCTTCTCAAAAGCATTAGCTCCATTACCAGGGACACTGTACCAACACTTTGGCTCTCCCCTGAAATCATAAGCAGTGAACACGACTTATTATGTAAAAACAAATAGAATTGACCTATTGAATATATCACTCCCTGCCCCAAGAAAGTAACAAGGTATATAGATAAAAAGATAGAAAGAAAGGCAAATATATATAAATACAGAGAGAATCAATTGATATTTCTCATCAGATGATATGGATTTGTGTGTACGGGTTTAAAAAAATTACATGTAGAACAAATGAGCATATAGACTCAAAAAGATAGAAAGAAAGGCATATATATATATAGAGAGAGAGAGAAAGAGACGTTAGTTAATTGATATTTCTCATCACATGATATACATGTGTGTACATGTTAAAAAAATTACATGTAGAACATATGAGCAGACATACTCAAAAAGCAGTAGGTCAATAATCAGGCAAATTTATTTCCCAGCCATGTGCTAGAAAAAAGTCGCATACATTAAGCATTGATGTTTTCCTCACATCAAAGCTAGTAAGGAAAACTGCAGTGTTCAAGGTTGAAAGGTAACTCACTTTATCTTTCACTTTCTTTTTTCTAGAACTTACTTATATTTTTTTGATCAGTCTTGGTATTACATAAAAGCACTAAAGTGGTGTTAGAGCATTCGCATTAATATCTTTTAATAGAATCTATACTTTAAAGATTCAAGTACCACTTTTTCTCAATTTGCAAACCCTCTAATTAACAGAAACAACATCAGAGTCTATATACCTTTTTCCCCTTCTTTTTTTATTCTTTGTTTAATTTTTATAATATCCTAAAAAACGAAATTTTTTCAAGAATCACATATTTAATAATTATATATTATTTTAAAAAAAAATTAATTTAATTTATTTAACATCAAATATATTTCATAATTAATATTCTCTTAATTAATTAATAAAATATTTTATTAATAATAAATAAATATTTACAAGTAAAGCTTCAGTTGAGAAAAAAGAAGAGTAATGGATTTTTTTTTTGTTTTGAGTAGAGACAAACTCAGCCTATATTGGGGTTTCCTTAACATAACCGGTTCTAAGCCCAGATAAAGGAGAAGGGTTGGATGCTAGGTAGCCAACAGCCAGCTCAATACTTAGTCGGATTTCTTCATGGATTTGAGACCTAATAAAATTTCATGGGAATGTACCCTACTTAAGATTTGATTGACGTCGTCAAATCCATAAAGCTGACCCTACCTAGTGGTAAAATGCTTGGTTTAGTTTGGTTTGGTTTTTTGAGTAGAGACTCTACTTTGATTTTATTTTTGGGTGGCTAATTGTTACTCTTTTCTTTAGGGATTGTTTGAAGTCCATTGTTTGGACGGAATGTGCAAGGCCAGGAGGTAGAATAGTGGCGTTTTTCACAATTTGTTGCATAAAAAGCAAACTATTAGAGGAATTAGGGATGCTATGTGATGGCTATTGGATGCAATGGCAGTTTCTCTGCCCCCGCGGTTAGCTCGAGTGGCTCGCAGGTATACCCCCCATAAAGACGACACAAATTTGTTCCTGAATCAATCGAGATGTGCATAAGGGACAACGTACATCTCTCCACTTTACCCATCGGCTACGCAATTCGTTGAGAGTTGCAATAAATAGGTGAGGGTTCCGGTTTACCAAAAAAAAAAAAGAAGTTTCTCTGTTTCATCTTTCCATGTTGTTTCACTAGAGAAGGGAGAGTCATTTTTCCCTCAGAATGAAATTTTGGAGGACTAGACCACCATTGACTGTGGCATTTTTTTCTTGGACAACAATAAGGCAGGTTATTATGACAAAGCAAAGGACCTTTAATGAGGCATTGCTACGCATGTGGTTGTGGACACATACTTGTCAGAGGGCCCATTTTTTTAGGAGGGTAGTCTCAACTTACTATGGCAATGAATGGGGTGAATGAACAATCAAAAAAGTACCAGGCACCCATGATTGGGATCTGGAGAAGGATTTCAAGTATTAGCATGACTTATAAATTGTTATTCAGTGCAGATGGTAGAGGCAATAGATTTAGATTTTGGTGTGACCATTGGATTGATGTCATATGTCTTAACCGTCTCATTTTTTACTTGACAGCTAATAATGAAGCAGCAATTGAAAAGAATTTTGAAAGAGAGTCAGGTACCTATGTTTGGGATCTGGTCAAGCATTTCAAGTTTTAGCATGATTATATAAATTGATGTTTGATGCAAACAGTAGAGGCAAAAGATTTAGATTTTGGTGTGACCATTGGATTGCCCTCTCACTTTTTACTTGATAGTTAATGAGGAGGCAGCAATTGAGGAGTGTTTGAAAGCAAATAATGGTCAGATTAAGTAGAATCTTGTCATCAAAGAAACTTGCAGGATTGAGAAATGGATAACCTTTTTGGCCCAATACAACTACTATACTCCCCAAAGGTGGGACAAGGGCAAATATAGGAGGTGTTTGGAGCCCCAACCAAACTAAAAAAATTCCAAAAAACATCAAAAGTTTCAACTTTTTCTCTCCAAAAAATTTCAACCTTTTCAAAAATTCTGCCAAAATCCGTTAGAACGCCCCATAACGGATTTTGGCATATTTTTGAAAAAGTTGGACTGACATTTATACCCAAAAGTTTCACAAAACTCCAAAAATTTTCAAAGTTCTTCCTTTGCCACGTGTCATTTTATATAATTTTTAACAACTTTATAACAAATAAAACACAAGCATCTAACCATCATTTCAAAACAACTTTTTACACTTCAAATTCCAAAAAATTTCACTTTTGGTTTTTTTGGGATTCCAAATGACCCCATACTATTGTCTAGAAATTGTCCAAGACAGGTGAGTTTTAGGTAAAGTCTTTCTTTCTATTTTGCCTATTTTGGTAACGGGGAGGGGACTTCTCCGTGTATCTAGAAGCTTGGGGCCTCTCCTACACTGGCTTTTTTTTTGTGTAGTATTTGATTCACAATAAACCCTAAATATCGGTAACCTTATTAAAAGGATGCAGTTTATAGCCAATTGGTATTGCCTCTACAAATAGGAGGGTAGATGAATGATCATCATTTTGCTCACCGTGCCTACACCATGGAGATCTACGAGCTAGTGCTCTCCAGATTCCTTATTGATTGGGTGCTCTCCAAAAAAGCTAAGCATGTTTTTTAGCCTTGGTGAGAGCAAAGGTTCCAAAAAGAATAAAAAATGGTAGATGACGATTCCTTTTTGTATAGACTAGATGATTTGAGGAGAAAGGAAGAGGTAGTCTTTTGGAGGAATAGAAATCACAATGTATACAATGAGAAATAACTTTTTACTTCCCAAAAAAAGAAAGAAAGGGATAGTTATTGTTGAATGGTGCTGCATAGGCAAGACAACTGAATAAAGTGTGAATCAAATCTTGTTTCATTGTCCTATTGCTAGGGACGTACAAGTGAAATCTTTCACTTTTTTGGTACGGAACGGAATAGCAAAGGGCCTTTTAGCATTATAGGGTAGAGGTTATCCTAGTAATGTTGACACAAAAGCATGGTAGACAGCACCTCTATGTTTGATGTGGTTTATTAGGAGAGAGAGAGAGGGGAATAAAAGGGTTTTGAGGACAGTGAATGTATTGTGCATAGCTTGAAAGGATGGTGTTGGTGTAGTCTAGTAGTTTTTGTTTATAGATTTTTATTGAGTTCTTGGACCGTTTATGCTCAATTGTTGAGATCTAATCTTGTTAAACTGTGTGTACATGGGTGTCTGCCTTTCAACAAAGATCTCATTTATTTATCAACAAAAAGATACAAAAAAATCCCTCACAAACAACTAAAACGCAAGAAAGTTAAAATCACATGTTCCATCTTATATATCAGCAGCTCATTTCCTTCAAAATTTTGCCCATACTGTTAATTTAAAATGTGCAACCAGATAGACAACACAGAATGATGAAGTGCAAGTCTTAGATTTAAGAATACAATTTGCCCTCTTATAAATAAGAACTGGGCAAATAAAACTCAAGTTAGAAGCCAAGTAGTTAATCGGGCAATGAAAACAGAAATACTTTGCTGAAATCAGAAATATGAGAAGCAAAAAGGAAGAAAATGCTTCGCACCCATCCAGAGCAAGAAAAATAACTCCTCTTGTAGCCTATCTAGAGAAAGAAAAAAGAAAATGAGAAAATTTTTCTTGCTTTGTGGTTAGTAAATGCCTCTGATGTGTAACTGTAAGCATAACCACGAATACATCGCATCAGCCCTTAACCCCTTTTGTTAAGTAATGGCATAAATTGATGACATTTGCACTACTTGCAAGTAAAACAATATAGAGTCAAGAGAAAAAGGGCACATACCCAAATTCAAAGTTAAAAAAGAGACATACCAGTGCAGATAATTCATTGAATAAAAACAGTGGTCTTCAAAATGCCAGCAGAATGATGAGAATAGCATCCCAACGTAGAGCCAAGGCACCATAACACCAGCAATACTATGATGAACAGCTCGAAGCATTGACCCTTTAAGCTTGGGCAAGTTATTAAGATTCCATGGGCTAGCACAATATTCATCCCATTTCTCAACTTTTACCGATGCTGGTCTTTTATCATTTATGCGCGGAAACCCACTTCCATACACAGATGTATCCAAGTCACTTCCATACATAACCTCAACCTCCCCTGCTGATCCTTCCACAATTTCCCAAAACTTTTTCTCCAGTTGAACCCTTGAGGCTGGTGTTGTCCCAAACCATTTCCTCTTGGCCCGATCAGCCATGCGCCTGAAAGCTTCCAAATTGAATCGCTTACCGGGCACAAAACCAAAGCTATCCTTATCAGAATTCAAACACTCTAAACAATACCAATTCCCAGGGGGAACCTGCATTAGAGGTGGCGACAAACAATATATATGCCAGCCTTTATTACATCTGTCACACAACAGCATCACTTCCCCATGCAACCCACTTCTGCATTGTTCGCATATCTGATCAAGATCTTCCACCTCTACCTTACTTGATTTTATTCTCTCGCCCTCAAGATTCTTTCGTCTTCTTTTACAACTTGAAAAGTCACACCCCTGGTGATTTTTCCTCTCTCCATGCATTCCACCCTTGCAACTCTTCATTTTCTCACGGTTCAGCCGATTATAATAACTCTCGTAATCATACAGATGCTCCCGATATAATTGACACAATACATGCTTTGCACACTCTGAAATCTTACCCCCTGGCCTGACAAACCTAGAAACCTCCCCCCACTTCTTTTCCTTCACAACCTTGTCATAACCCCTATAACGCTTCACAGCATTGAACAGTTTACATAAATCCAATTCCTCCCCTTCAAAGACTATCTTCTTCTTCGACTTCCTCCCACAATGTTCCCCCAAAAACCTATTGTACTCTAACTCAAAGGTCTTTGGATCACAGGACGCAGACCGCGCTTGTAACTGGTGAATTGCTTGGGTTTTAGTGGGAAATGTGAAAGAATCCAAATCTAGCGCAAAAGGGGGTTTCCAACTATCAGGTGGAACAATTTTACAAATCCCATATGGCTCGGCTTCTTGCCTAATCTTGTATATAAACTCCAAAGGGTCCTTAAACTCATCCTCAGTAGGATAATATACAGGCCCAGGTAGTACACTCAATGACCCAGAGGATGAAACAGTAGAACTCTGCCCTAACACCCCTTTCTCTACAGCCCTAGGTCTTCCCTTCCCCATTAAAACCCCTCAAACAATACAAACAGAGCAATACAACCTAATGAACACATTCACGTAAATAAATATCGCGAGAAAGAACAGCCTTCGTACTACGTATAGCCAAAATCTATAATTTTCTAGGGTTTCAAACGTACCTTCTCTGACAGTACCTGACGTTCTCAGCTTTCTCTCTCCAAATCGGCATTTTTTCTTTTTTTGGAGCGAGAAAGAAGTTTTTCGTGGGAGATTTTCGGAGAAAAGTTCGTTTGGGGGTTTAGATTTTTGGGTCCAAATGTGGTAAAATTTACGATATTGTTAATAGGATTTTTATTCAGCGTATCTTTCGTCGTTACGGCGCTCATCATCACTTTCTTTAGCTTCTATTGCACAACGTCGACACGTATGAGCCAAATAACGCGTGTTGTGTCTGTTTGACCAACGGTGTCGATGGAGTCTTTCGGCACACGTGTCAGATAACCAGGCGCGTGGAAATGGATGGGTGATGTTCTTACCGTCAGATTGAGATGAGTGGGACCGGCTCTCCGTGGACTTGCAATTCTGTGGGCGGGCATCAAATGGCTTGTTGGAAACTTCTTTC
>JAVXUM010000020.1:2687127-2703990 GCA_035590655.1 Pouteria glomerata | reverse complement strand
TTTTTTTGGAATTAAAAAAACTAAACTAGTTTTTCAAAACATGTTTTTGTTGGAAGTTTTAAAAATTTTGAAAACGAAAATGGAAAAACAAAAAACTAAAACGTTATCAAACGGAACCTCAGTGTTTACGATTGACACGATAATTAGTACGCAATGTTGGTCCGCGGCAAATGAGTCAACTAAAATTTTTAAATTGTTATTTTGAAATTTTTAAGTATACTTTTGATAATTTTGCCAATAATTAATATATATATATATAGTTACACAAAGAAGCTAGTAGAAAAATTATCCAAATTTGTTATGGTAGCATTTTATGTTTTTCACCACCGTTTCTCCTTCCCAAATACAAGTAATTCTGAATTCTTTCTCCACGTCTATTTCTAACACTGACCCTATAGTAGTAAATAAATTAAAAGAAAATTTTTTAAAAAAATAATATTTTGAATCAAAATTTTATTTTAGTAAACTAAAAATATGAAATTTTAAACAAATAAATTTTTAAATTTCTAACCTAAATTTTTTTTTTTATACTTTTTCCTAAATTATATATGTGGTTTATGTTTGGATATTTTACCTTATGTAGGCATTCTTTTGCAACTCAATTTATTAAAAACATCAAATTTTGTTATTTTTTTTTATTTGTTTAATTTAAAAGTTATTAAAATTTGTCAAAGTTATTAGAAATTGTTACTTATTTTGCTAAACATATTAAAAATTATAATAACAAAAAATATCAAAAATTATCAAAATTTGAATTTTCAAACGGTACCGTAATTGTTGAAAAAATAAAAAATAAAAAAGAACGTTAGCTTATAAGTGATACCAAGCAACAAGATTGTTTAGGAAATAAATTAATTAGTCATTGTTGCTTTGAATATCCGTAAGAGCACAGCTACCATTTTCACAACTAGAAATATGGTTGGTGGTTGGTATTATACTTTAAAATTCCGACGGCATGTGGAATATTTTTTATTTAAAAAATAAAAAAATAATATGTATGTGTGTGTATTTATATTCGTATTTATACGAAAGAAAACAAACAACTAAGACAATCGTTGGAAAAAACTTTTAGTTTTTAATTTTCGTCTTTAGGTTATTTTTTTGAAAACTAAACATGAAAATTAGTTGGATAAATTTATTTTTAATTTTTAATTTAAAAAAAATAAAAATTATTTTCAAAATTTTTAAAAATTATGAAAACATTAAAAAAAAAATGTTTTCTCGAATTTTTATTTTCCACCATTACCAATCACAACCATCATCTATTGCCACTCAGCCACCTCATCTGCTATTGACCACCATTCATTAGTCACTATCTATCTCTAATCATTGATGATTAGTCATCTATCATTTTTCGCTGTTATCACTTGTAGCTAGCCACTATCCACCTTTGATTATATTGTTGTTATTATTCATCATTCTTCTGTTACCGTTTGCCACCCATCTCTGGCCATTACTGTTAATTGGCATTCATTTTCAACCACTGCTAGCCACCGCGTCTCCTATTGCCACCAACCTTAGCCCCCCTCTCAACTACCAATTTTGTTAAACAGGGCTTGAATAAATCTTATTTCTACTTAAAAACAAGTAATTAAATCTATCATGGAAGAGAGCTGCGTTTCACACTCTTCTTTTTAATTAAAAAAAATTTCACAATATTTTAGACTAAAATTATGCATGTATGGTATTTTTTTAAATAGTTGCAGTATATTTTAGTAAGTCGGAATTATTTTTGGCTATAAAAAGAATCCAATGGACTCTTTTTTGCAAGACTTTCTTATTATTATTATTATTTTCAAATGGCAAGACTCTTGTTAAATTTGCTCTTATAAAGAAATTAACCGAGCACCATACTCTCTCTTAATAAATAAAAGGAAAATTAAATGCTGTATCACCAATATGAATTTCTAATGTTCCAAAGAACAAAAGGACAGATCGTGCTGAAGCAAAACATGCCTTTCGGGGAGTGTTTGGCAAGACCAAAATCTACCAAAAATTATAAAAACTTACCTCTTTTTTTTTTAATCAAATTTCACCACGTATTATCAACTTTTTTGTTTTTTTGCCTTTCAAACACTGCCCTACAACAAACCCAGTTTGTATTTTAACCAACACTTGAGCTTAGGAAAGTTTAATGTATCAGATGTTTGGCGACAAAAGAACACAGAGCCCACCACCCCCGCCCAACACACATATTGCAAACAACAAATTTATTGAAAAAACACGCGCACACACAAAACTAGATAAACAATCTAGCTTTCCAGCCTTCCCACTAATAAAATGTAATCACCAACAAATAAAAACTTGAATAATGAGCAATCTAGCATTCCACGTAATCCCTATCCACCAACAAGGGTAATGTTCCGCATTAATGGCAAAAGGCATGCTTCTTGATTTCCAAAAACAAAGATAATTTTCAATACAGAGAGGTCGAGGCTAACCAAGTACATACTTGGTAAGGATTATAGACCCCAAAGTTCTCAAACACAATTAATAAGGCTAGCTGCAGTATGAGAATTGTCTTAAATTTGACCAAGCAACATGAAACACCAATATCCCATAATTGCTAGGTAAACTTTAGGTTAACTTGCTTTATTTGCAAGGTTTCGAATGTTTTATTCGCTCACTAAAATCATACACTAATGTCAGTTGACAGCAACTGGTTGCATGAAAGGCTTCATGCCGAGGACACAGAGTTTATTCCACGAAAATAATAGTTCATGGGCATGACCAGAACAACTGACATTACAACCAACAATTGAAACGAGACTTAAACATAAAAGACCCATGATGAAGTGCGCACAAGGTATTTCAATCACCTCAATACAGCAGCTCCTCAAAAACAGGATCCACAGATTGTCCCCACTTCCCATGATACATCTCCAAAAGCTTCTCAGCCGGTGTTACACCTGCCAAACAATAAACAAATATGTAAATAAAATGAAAGGGCACATATCAAATCAACTGAGTAATGCATCTGAAAGGATAATGACGCAGAAACCAACTAATCTCATATCAGACTTCAAATATTTGATATTAAATGCAAGGTTACAACATCGATATCAAAACAAACATTCTTGAAATCTGTTTTCGAGGGACTGCTTTATAGCTACGGGAATCCAAAACCTTACGGTACACTTCTAATGTAGGGGTTCCTTACTTTTCATGGCAATAAATTTGAGCAAGAAAACTCAAATAGTTTTGAGGCCCACCAAAAATGAAGGATTCTTCCCTAATATTTTCCTGCTTAATTTGGTCAATTTATTTACTTTTTAGGCACTATTTGGGATTCCAAAAAAAAAAAAAAAAACTCTGAAAATCTCTAAAATTTATTTTATTGCACGAATTACGAACTCACAACCTATTTTATTTTATCTCACTTTTTATCACTCCAAACACACCCTTAATATATTTTACATTATAATCCTTTTTTTTTCCTTTTTAGATTGGGGGGAGAATGAGGGTGGGGGAGGAGGTAGGATCTGATATTTAATTATTTATTTTTACTTCTTTATATAGATAGTGTTCACTTACAAACTCTGTGGACATACTGAACAAAACTGCCTCCCAAACATGATAAGCTGCAATTGCATATTGATACAAGTTATTGTTTAATTTACCTTGTAAGCATCACATGGGTTGCTGCTGGTGTATATATATGTGTACATATTATCTATCAAAAGGAGAGGGGTGGGATGATTTAACCCAAGACTTTGGGTTCGCAGGAGGCCTTTTAACTTGAGCTAGCCCCTCTTGTCTCTAGCTAACCATTTTTTTCAAATAACAAATGAAACAAAGGTGGAATTTGGTGTGATAAAAAGTGAGATAAAATGAGATAAGTTATGAGTTCGTAATTCGTGCAGTAAGATAAACTTTTAGAGATTTTCAGAATTTTTCAACAAATTTCAGTGTGCCAAACACCCCTAAAATGCACAGTAAATGAAATTTGGCCCTTACTGGAAAAGCGATTTCCATCTTTCTTAGGGGTGCCAATTTTTAACACAGAGACTCGAATACTGCATGTACTTAGCAGGTCGTGCTTGAGTACAATTGGGTTCGAGTTATAAACACTCAACCAGTTTTTGAAAAAATTATAAAGGTTGGTTTCATTTCAAAAACAAGTCAACCCATTTAATATGATTAAACACACAGTTCAAGGGGTTAGAGTTTTTTTCGAGTTGGTCATGTATTTTATAGTTGACATATTAAAATGGTTACACAAGTCTTGACCGCATATTTTCGAATTGACATGTTAAACATGTTACACAACCTATATATAAACTAGTTACGCATGTCTTGTTAATCGAATCATATTAGTGTTGAATATTTTAACATGATTAATAATTTGTGTTGTGTCAAATTGTGTTTGGGTTGACATCAACATGACACAACACAACGTAACATGATTGCCACACCTAATCTTCCCGCACTCCCTCCCAATGCCACACCAAAAGTAAATAATAATAAAAATATATTATTAAATACATGAAACCCGCATCAACTACCTGTTCTAACCACCTCAGCCACTTCATTCAAGAATCCTGTTTCCTTGAAGCCCCTTCTTTCCAACCCATCCTACCCAAAAAAAAAAAAAAAAAAAGTCAAAAAAACACCAGATCACCAACAATAACAATCGTAACATTAACTTTGCAAGTCACCTTTGCCAACTTTACAACATCTTCCGCTACATGCCTCAGCAATCCATCTCGAAATGGTGTCTTTAGACCACTCTTTGGTACCTATCAAATACATTTCCGAATTAGATTTGCAATCTTCATTGTTTGAATGGATATCGTTGGTACAAAGATGCAAGCCATCTTTTAATTCAATTCACAGATTATCTTGTGACCATGCTGCAATTATTGAACCAATATATAGTAATCAACATAGCTGCCGCGTTATTTACAAAAACAATGAGACTGAGGCAAGTTGAAATTAAAGATGCACTAACTAGAAATTTTGCAGAAAAAATACACACATATATGAAGGGCCAGATGCAATTTGTGGTGGGAAATTATACCCTATCCACTGACTCTTGAAATTGCATAAAAGCAAGATATAAACCATAGCTTAATACATTCCACTCCCAACAAATTCCAACCAGAACACATTTCCTATTGTAGTGAAGAATTCAAATTATGATAAAAAGACACAGATCATGGCACCAACACTTGTGTAAAATGCTCTTAGTACCTTATTTCTCAACATCTGTCTCTCTTCTGGTGTCCAATCAGCTACCATGTCTAGCACATTTTGTAAAGAAACCTCATCATATAATAAACCCACCTGAAATTTGAATATCCACAACATAATTAACCATATTTGAACAAAAAAAGGTAATTACTCTATCAATGCATACTTAAACAACAAAGGTGTCAATTATCAGAAAAGAATGATATTACAAAAAAGGTAATTACTATATCAATGCATACTTAAACAACAAAGGTGTCAATTATCAGAAAAGAATGATATTACAAAGTAACATGACGTGACAATAAAATGAACCTTTTGTATGACAATAAAATGAACCTTGTAAAAAGTAAAATCCTAAATAAGAGGGTGTTTGGAGTGATAAAAAGTGAGATAAAATAAAATAAGTTGTGGGTCCGTAAATTCGTGCAGTGAGATAAAAAATGAATAATTTTTAGAGGTTTTCAGAGAATTTCAGAGAAATTCAATGCGCCAAACTCACCCTAAATATATTTCAAATTTTCATTTTATGTAATCAAGGGGTGTTTGGTTGGCAAAAAAGTACAAGAAAAGTACAAAAAGTTGATGTAAAAGTGACATGTCACAATATTTGATTTGATTAAAAGAAGTTGATAACTTTTCGTAACTTCTGGTATTTATTGTTAGTGTGACCAACTAATGTAGAAACGAATTAAGGTTACATTTCAAATTGCATGATATCCGGATCGAAAACATCAATTGCTTACTCTCACCAAATGAGTACTAACAAGTACTGCATTAATTGATTGACTACATCTATGTACAGATCAAAAGAAAGAAGTACCCAAAATGCAGGCAATGCACATAACCTCCTCCAAGGCCCTCCATCAGCACCCCTCATCTCCAAGTATCTCTTCAACCTGACCTGAATGGAATAAGTAGAATACGATATTCACTGACTAACATAACAGATTCAGGAAATTTCCTAAAAAGTTGACCCTATTGCAAACACAAACCTCAGGAAAAATCGTTGTCAGGTGATTCTCCCAATCATTAAGGGTTGGCAATTCACCTGGAATAGGAGGAAGCTTTCCTGCCATGAAGTCCTGCAACAGTATGATATGAGAAGCATTACATATAAAAAGACCAGATGTACAATACAAAAATTCATGTTAGAAAATCCAAGCATGGCTATAAAATAAAGTATTAAATCAGTTGAGAAACTAGTAAGGATAGACGGTAACCCGGAAGGACATTCCACTACAATCAATGTACTTCTTTTTCCGATAGACGAAATACATTGGCACATCAAGCGCATAATCTACATACTGTTCAAATCTGTGCCAGAAAAGATAACAGGGCCATTGTGATCATCAACTAAACTAAATGAACTATAAATAGACAACAGATCTTCAAAATTTGTCAATGTATGATTGTAAATAAAAACAATTTAAGCGCCAGCAAATTATACTGCTTTAGAAATTAAAAGAATGTTGGAGCGTTCTTATTATTGGTGCAAAATAACTCTTTTAGACTTCCATGGTCATGGAGCAGATAGATATTATCTAAAACTAATTACGATAAGTACTAATTTCTGGTTAACACACAATACCAATTACAAAGAGCGAAAAGAAGTTTAATTCATTTTTATATTTTGCAAAGCACATCAAGGTTCTTGCTTAGCCATTCGTCATACTAGATTTAAAAAACATTTTACAAGAAGCACAGGGAATATTAACATATGCTAGACTTTGTATCTGCTCTACCTTTAAAAAAAAAAAAAAAGAAAAGGCAAACTTACCCAAATGAGTCGTCAAAAACAAAGGGAAGCATGCCACTACGATCTTTATCAGTATCTGTCCAGATTTGGCTTGTGAAACATACAAGAATCAATAAATCAGACATAGTGAAATGCAATAAGAATATACAAGGCGACAAGTGGTAAGCTATAGAAACCTTCTCATGCTAAGATAACCATTTGGCTTTCCTTCAGTGAAAGGTGAATTGGCAAACAGTGCTGTAGCAATCTGTTTCATTTATTTTCAAGTTAGAATTCACTGAACTAAAAATAAAAAAGAATAAAAATAAAACTTATGAGCAAGAAAGAGCAAAGTTTCATACGGGCTGCAAAGCAAGACCAGCACGAAGTTTCCTGACCATGTCAGCTTCAGAACTGAAGTCCAAATTTACCTATTACAGTCCAAAATGACGCCCAACATTATTCATTCAGAGCACAAATTATACACAGATTTTTAGTGCCTTCAAGAATCTTGATTTGAGATAACCAGAAAAGCAAAGATGTTACATTTCTCACACCTGAACAGTGCATGTCCGGAACATCATATCAAGTCCAAGAGAGCCAACTTTGGGCATGTAATTTCTCATAATCTCGTATCTTCCCTGAGCAAAAGTACTAGAAGTTAAAACAGAGTAGTAATATAAGAAAATTCCAGTCATGACTAGCCCAAATACATTAACAGCAGGCCAGGTGCTAAAAAGAATGTATTTTGTGGAAGAGAAAAAAGGCGTGGGAATTTGCACAAAAATCCAACAACTAAAATGACAATATAAAAGCAACTGCTAACTATTCTAGAATCAGATGGAAACTGATATGGGTCACCAAAACTATATAGGTGACAAATTGATGTCAAACATTTGACAATGACAAAAGAAACAGAAAGCATAGAGTGATCTATGTCTTATTTCTAAAAATTACTCTGGGTACAATTAAAGATGATAAGTACAAGAGCAGAAAATACAAAGTGAAGCAGAGAATAGCGTGTCCCAAGCCATGGAACTTGGCAGTTCACACCAGACACTACTAAGTTGCCTAAAACAGTTTTGTTTCCTCTCCATCTATATGCGACAAGTATTTTAGTCCACGAGATGCATGAGAGCTTATGCCATCTGCACTGGTTACTAACATGTTCTGCATGTCTATCTACCGAAATCCAATAGATAGAAGGTGGAGTAAATAATACCTTGGGCATTATAGGTATGTCTTTGAGGCCCCATTTGGGCTGGAAACCAATTCCCAAGAATCCAATTCCCATTTCCTCGGCAACAGCTTTGACCTGTCCACCAATATAATGCACATTAGTACACATTTATAGTCTTAAATTATTTGATAGTTAAATAACATGATTAATTGAATGCATCATCATAAATCTCAGGAGAATCCCCTCCCCCCCTGGGGGGGCGCCCAAAAAAAGTGGGGGGAGAGAAGAGACCCTATGTTCTGAACAAGAACGTCAAGTACAATATAAATGGTCAACCTAAAAGTAATAATAGATGATGCAAGTACAAAAACAACTAGAATGCCACACAAACTCAGAAAATGAATCACAACAGTAATCCTGCATTTTTATTTTATCAGGTAGGCTGGAGCTGTAACTGGCTTGGCAACCTTGATAAGTATTAAATTTAGGTTGGCATGCTGATAGACATCTCTGTTCCTTTACAATCCCAGCTGAGCTGCAGGATGTAAACCACACTCAATTTGGTTTAATGTGGCAGGACAATCACTTGTAAAGCCAACAGCTTACCTCAAGCTTCAATTTATTTCAAAAATTTTCATCCAAGAAAACCATTACTGTCATTGATTTGGAGAATGTCATAAATCTGGTGCGAGTCCAAGCCTCCAAACTTGTACAAAATCTAACAATTTTCCCCCCGAGAACTTACAATTATATGTATGACTAAGTGCCAGTATGCTTTTAAACTCGAATTCAATCTTAAAATATGAATATTTTGGTCTTCCTTAACATCATATTTGTTTGAATATAATAGCTGCTAGCTCATAGAGTCCTTGGTCATCACCCCAAAGAGTTCTAATCAACTCCAGTATAATATATCCCAAAAAAAAAAGAAAAACTACAGCTTAAGATTTGATAGTCGTACTCATGTATAATACATCCATCATCTCTAATTGAAGACTTAATAATAAAATAATTATGTTTTCATTTATCTGCTAAAGTTAAATCTTTACACAAACCTGATAAAGGTGTGAATTAACCTCAGCACAGGTTTGATGCAATGTTTCCAAAGGGGCACCACTAAGCTCAAATTGGCCTCCAGGTTCCAGTGATATGTTTTGCTTTCCCTGCACAAAATTAAGGGAAAGTCTCCCTTTAGGAATACACCAAATATTGAAGACAAACTTGCCGCGACTGTTAATTTAACAAAATGCTTTCACAAAGAACAAGAATGGACAGTACTTATTGGTTTTGAACCAAAAAGTCAAGCATCACAATTCATAGCAAAGTATAAGCAAGAAAAGGGTCGAGTTGTTCTATTCTGCAAAAAATAATAGGAGTGGTTTACCTGTTTAAGTCCAATAATATTGTCACCCTCCATTATTTTATCCCACTCAAATCTCTCAGCAATACCATTCAGCAACTCTGCTATTTGTTCATGTTTCATGGGCCGTAAAGTTTGAAACTCAAACCCAAACTTTTCATGTTCGGTACCTATTCTGCAGAAACCACATTATTAACTATTCAGAAGAAGATAAAGGGAAATTTTCAGCAACCAATGGTCAATAGATTTTGAAATTATATTGTACAATGAAATAATGGAATTGAAGTATGGGAGCAAGACCTCAAGAAACATATAATTGACCAAGACACAGGAATTCAAGGCTAAGTCATTAGAATTCCAATTGCAGGGAGCCATACCTCCTAAATTAATCTCATTAGCATTAAAGTTAATGCCGAGAATAGAAATTTGTCAGTGTTAGTGATTAGAAACAGTCCAAAAAGTATCAGCAATGAGATGTTTGAAATAAAGAATTAACTTACAAGTTACAACTAATCTCATAACTTGTCTCTAATCATCAATTCAACGGATATAAAAATTAGAATACATGAAACAGACTAATGATAAGCCAACCGTGTGATCTGTTTTGAGTTTAAAAGTTACTAAGCAAAAATATTTTCATGTAAATGGCAGAAGTGATTTTTTTATGGGATAAACAAATAAAACATCAAATTGTCTCCAAATAAAAAATAGACAACACGAGGTGCCACTTGAATCTGGGTACCAATAAGAGCTAGAAGTTGAACCTCCATTTTTCCTTGGGCTTGCACCCAGAAGCAAGATATCCCACAAGATCCTCTTTCGTCAGCGGTTCTGCAGAAATCACAGCATCCTCTGTTGGAGGGCTTGCAGCAACAATGGTGCGGTGCCCTCGTTTGTACCCCACCACCACATTGTCTGCATGCAAACTCTGCATTGCCTTTGTGGAATTTGATGGTACATATTGAAAATTTATGCCAGTCTCCTTCATTTTGGATGCCTCCCAAATGTTACCCATTCGGTAAACAAAACTGTAGCCTGCTTTACATCTCATGTTCTCCAAACAAATGCAGTTTGATGGACCCACCTGAGACAGAAGCGCCATGGTGTGCCCCTGTAAAGTTGTAGGTGCAATCTTTCAGTCTCACCAACAAGTACATTCAAAATCATCTCCAGCAATTCAGAGTAAATAATAGCAGAACTTGTTACATAACTCACTCAGTGGAATTTGGTAAAAGAAGTAATCATCATTTCATGCTTTAACCCGATTAATAGAGCAAGATAAACTAACCCATCAATCTTAAAACACAACAAGTAACAATAAAGAAAGTTAAAATCCGAAAGCTCAGTTAATTAAACACCTTTAAATTGGCAATACAACCAATTGTCGATTCATTTCCCAATGGAGCTAATTCAAATCAATAAAATACATAAAAATACTCCACATTCACAAAAAACACCTCGATATCACATGCATATGCAGGAAACATGTAATAAAAACAAATTTTTCGATATACAGATATGTATCTATGTATATTACCTGAGCGTAAGAATTCTAGGGCTTGGATTGAGCTTTTTATCTTTCAACCTTCTGTCTCAACAAGAGAAGAACGACTATGAAGATGCGAAGGAAGGGAGAGAGAAAGAAAATTAGAGCGATGGAGATAGGGAGAGAGAGGGGGGGAATCGCTGAGGAGCAGACGTTACTTTCTGTAGAATCTGTGCCTTCAAAAGAAGTACAGCACCGATTCCGTTGTTGGTGCTGGTGGGGCGATCCGAGAGGCAATTAAATAATGCGGCACTCCCCTTTCCCTTCCCCTGCGGGCCCTATGCTTTCAATTTGCATCAGCCGCCTCGCTAATTAACGGTTACTCGATCCCTTTTCACTCTCACTTGCTGTTGGAACCCTGAAATATGATTTAGCTTTTACCTGGCGAAAAAAATAATTTTTCCAAACATTTTTCATACAAGCTTATAAATAATATTATTTTTACAGCATGTCAGAAATTTATAAAAATAAAAATTTAGTTAAAAACTACATACTACAAAAAAATTATCAAGCAATTAATTTTTAATTTTTTAAATTTTAATTTAATAATTTAAAGAAACGTTTTAAGTAACAAAAAATAAAATAAAGTGAGATAATTTGAAATAAATGATGTATTCGTAATTTATGCAGTAAAATAAAAAATGAATAATTTTTAAAAAATTTTTAAAAATTATAATGCGTCAAATATACCGTAAAATAAGTTTAAAATTATTAAAATAGTATCTTAATGTTTGAAGTTATATATATTTATAAAAATTAATATCTCATATTTTATCTAATAAGTAAAAATTTTAAACTTTATACTCTTATAATTTAAGTTTGTAAAGATTTATAAATTTTTGTATTATTTTTTTCAAACACCAAACTGCGATAATCCTCCGATTTGAATACCCTAAATTTCAGGTTTAAAATTACTAACGTGACATCCCCTGTGACGTAATCTCCTTATTTGAATTGAATGGGGCGGGGGTACAACACGTAAACGAATTGAACTGTTCTGTCGGAAGTTAATATTTTTCCTGTGAAAGGACCGAAGCCTCTTAGGCCATGTTTGTTTATCGATTAAAATATGGGATTGGAGTATATATTTGTAAGACTTATTCTAATCCTATATTGATCTAGACAAATGGGATTATTAGTATCGTGGGATTACTTATACTCCAAAAATGAGAAATAAGAGTGGTATTATGGTGGCGTTTGAAACTAAATAAAATAATACAAAATTCTATAAATCTCTACAAACACGCTCGAGACTATAAAATTTAAATTTTTTCTCACTACATAAAATTCGAAACATTAACTTTTTATTTTATACCACTTCAACCAAACTCTATTTATATCCAAACTCTTATTTTATTTTCTACCAAAATTTAAAAGTTTAAAATTATTTTATGTCGTACACATGTTAAGTTACAAAATTTCTCGCCCACAACTTCTAGCCCACTTTATATATCATTAACTAAATATTAAAAATATAATCTCACATTATATTTAATTTTATATATTATTTTATTATATTACTTACATCCTATTATCTAATCTCAAAATCAACATGCCTTGGAGCTTTCACATTTGAGGATAATTAATTGGAGAAATCAAAGCCCGATGTGACTGGAATTTTTGGCTCTCTCAAAAATTACACAAACAGGACAGTGGATTTGTTCTAGTTTTGTCCTCATCACCAGAGTTTAGGTCTGCAACTCAACCGTGTGTTTGGTTAGTAAAAATTTGATAAAAATATATATGATGTGTTTAAAGTGATAAAAATATGATATAAAGTAAAATAAAATTAGATAAATTGTGAATTCATAATTTGTGCAGTGAGATAAAAAGTGAATAACTTTTAAAAAATTTTATAAATTTTATTAGCAAACCAAATGAAACTAGAGTAAAAATACAAAAATTTGATCCAAAAGTGATAAATCACAAAATTTGATTGAAAAAACAAAAAATTGATAAATTTTTATTAATTGTAAATAACCAAACATTCCCTTGATAACCAGCGACCATATTCTTGGGGCCAAAGACTGATAATGATAATTTAGGAAGAAAAATTAAGGTGAAAGTTTTGTTTATAATTGGGGACTTATTAGTCAATGATTATTTTTCAATTCCTGACTAATTTACAAAATAATCTCATTCCTACGGTTTTATTGATATATTTTAATATTTAAATTTATTTTAATATTCTTTAAATTAAGCTTGAGAAAAATTTTCAGCCAAATTTTAAAATCAAATCTGGGGTTGAAAAATTGTTTGAGGTTCGATCTCGGCCTTAATACGTTAAAATATAATTTTATAAAAGTTTTATTATTTTTATATTATAAAGTTTATAAAATACACAAACAAAATCAAACATATAGTACATATCAAATTAAGTGGATGATGGTTTTGGCATTTAAAATTCGTATTTGAGAATAATAAATTTAGTTAATAAAACAGATCAAACGTAGATAATTACTACATGTGTTATTATTATTTAGTATTGATTTAGCTTAAGCATGCTCGGACACATCATTTTCACCCCTAACTAGGTCAAAAAAGTGCTAACGTGGATGATAGTAGAGTTACATTGTAATTTTTTTCTTTTTTTTTAGGCCAATTCGATCTCATTTTCATTAATTAGAAAATAAAATATTCATTAATTCCATCCACCAATTGACATGTTAAACGGTATTTGATTTACATTTTTTATGTTTATTTTTTATTTTACATTTTTTATTTTGAGATTCATATTTTAAAAAAATTAAAAATATATTTAGCTTGGTATTTTCTATTATTCGAATTTTGGAATTCTTCCAATTTTGAGTTAAAAAGGCAAAATTACTTTAGATCATTTTAGGTTCATTTGGCACAATAAAAAATACTGAAAATTTCTTGAAATCTCTAAAATTCTTTGAAATATTTTGTAGTATTCGTATTTCATAAAATTTTTATAAATTTATACATATCTACATACCCCAACAAATTTTTACAAATCTTAATAAATTTTTTACAAACCACAATAACATTCCAAAAATCTTAATAAATTTTTTACAAATTTCAAAAAATTTTTAATCACTTTCAATAAATTTTGATATAAAATTATTTTGACAAAATAAAAAAAAAAATCATCCGAATGGTTCTTTTTTTTTAAAATTGGTGTAAAAGTCAATTTTCATTCTTCTTCTTTGAAAAATGTGATTTAGTCGTTACATTCCAAATACAAAAACAAAAATTAAATATATTTTTTAATATTTTTCACCGCACCAAATGGACTCTTTGTACTGCATCTATAAATTCATTTTATGTGAATGACCAAATAATTTATAAGCTGTTTTTATTATTTTTATAAATGTAAAATAAAAAATAAGTTCAAAATAAGTACAGAATGTTTATGGTAATAAAAAATGAAACAAAATAAAATAAAATAAATTATAAATTCATGAAATATGATAAAAAAATAAATAATTTTTATAAATTTTGAACGCTTTTTTGCAAATCAAACGTAATCCAAATACAGTGGTAATGGTTGCTTGTATTTTGGATTCAAAATTATTCAACGGAAAGGACAAAGAAGCTTTCGTAACTCCTCATGCTAGGTGGCCGCCATAATTGCCTACGTGTTTCTCTTCTACAACAAAAGAGGCATGTTTGGAGTAATAAAAAAAAATATATAAAATTTTATAAATTTTAGTAAATGTATATTATAAAATTATAAAATTTAAATTTTTATTCATTATACATAATATAAGATACTAATTCTTACAATTTTATATAATTTTATACAGTTTCAAATACATGACAGAGTTCTAGCACTACCACCACTTCCTATTAAATTTATTAAATTTTAGTAGGATTAAATAAGTTTGTAAAGTTTTATATTAAATATGATAGAAAAATTCACTTTAATCATCTTAATTCAAATTTTGAACCCACTATAGCTACTGTTTAGGTCAATGAAAATGAAAAAGTAGTTAGAAGGTAGTAATCACACACTAATATTTGAAATTTTAAATAAAAATGGCAATTATATTGTTTCCCACTACCCATGATAAATATTTGTGGTTGATTTTTATTTGGATAGAATAATAAGTATATTTAAAGTTATATAAATTAATATGAATTTATAAAAGTTATAATCTTGTAATTTATATTGTTTGTGAAAAATTCGAATCTTATAAAAATTTGTAAAAATTTTTTTAAAAAGATGACTAAAATCATTTTTAATATTAATTATGTAAAAATTAAACAATTCATAGCTTACTTTTATTATGAATAATTCGATTTTGATTGAATGGCTCACAATTCGATAACTAACATTAAGATTGTGTTTGAAGTGAAAAAAATTAATAAATTTGATAAAAATTATAAGTCTGTAATTCATACAATTAAATAAAAATAAATAATAATTTTTTAAAATTTTTAACATTTTTTAATGAATATCAGAACACTAAATGAAGCTCAATTTTGATGTTAGCATCTTCAACCCTCAATTTTTAGCAATCAATATCAAGTTTCGAGACACTATAGTGAATTTTACATTATTGAGCTGCAGTGAAAAATTTAAAAATTATGATTTAATCAAAGAATGTAATAAATATTATAATAAATACTATTTGACAAGATTAATAAATTTTGAATAGATATTAACTATTGAATCATTTCTGCAGTCCCTATAATATAAAATCTGTCGGTATCAACCCTCTCTTTTAAGAAAAAAAAGAAAAGAAAAGCTTGGGAAACAAAAGCAAGTACTTTTGTTGGTGGGCGTTTCATGCATTGTACCTAAAGGGTCTCAAAAGCAAAAGGTAAAGTTGAGTTTTGCATGATCGTTATAATTAATAAAGGTTTTGGTTTAACTTTATATGCTAAATGGGATGTATCATCAAGCATAAAAGTCATATTTGAAGTAGAAGTGGGTGGACACAAGATAAATACTTACTAATTTTTTGTTCTTTTAAAGTTGGCACAAAATTATTAAATATTAAAAAATTAAAATATTTATTTCAAATAATAAATACTAATATTTAAACAAATAGTAAATAATTATAGAGTATTTTAAGAAGACAAGCAAAAATAATGAAAAGTTTAGGAATATATAAAAAAATAATAAAATACAAAGATTAAATTTGCTTAGATTATTAAAAAATTACTTTACATCCATCAAAATTAATTTTGAGAACGAAGATATCAACGACAAAACAAAAGAATAATCAGGACCGTGACTACTATTAGACAAATAAAACGATCGCCGAAAGTCTTATAATAAGATAGGATTTCATATATTTAAAAGATTTATTAATAATATAACTAGTAAATAATACATTTAATTAATTAAACTTTAATAAATTTATGAAATTTCTCATTTTTTCTTTAATTCTCACATTTTTAACTCTTTTACTTTAACTCTATCTAAATATATTATAATTATCTTATGTAATTATTATTTTTTAAATTTTATTTTACCTTTTTAAACTTATTATTTTAACTCTATCTATTATAATTATCTCATATTAATGTATAAAAAGAAAAAAAATTTCAACTTCCACTTTAATTCTATTTACATGTATCAAAATTATTTCATATGTATTAATTATTATTTTTTAATTTTATTTAAGATTGAGACACTGCTTTTTAAACTTTTTACTTTAACTGTGTTTATACATGTTAAAATTATTTAATATTTAATGTATTAATTATTATTTTTCTAGTTTTATTTAAAATTTTATTCGACAAACAATGAAAAAAAGAATTTTAAACTTTTTATTTGTCGTAATAATTATCTTATATTTAATTTATTAATTATTAGTTATTAATTTTATTTAAAATTTTATAATATCTTTAGAAATTTAACCTAAGTAACCTAG
>JAVXUM010000020.1:2560828-2573551 GCA_035590655.1 Pouteria glomerata | reverse complement strand
AGTAATATTACACTTTAAGAAGAAAAATATAACGTCATGTATAAAATAAGGATGCAAATGAAAAAGTAATAAAATATATACGTTAAAATGGTGTTATGACTTATTTTACAGAATAAAAAGAAATCATAAATTTTAAAAAAATTGAAACAAAAATTAAAAAATATAACTCTTATAAAAATTAAATAAAGATACATATAAAGTACAATGGATTAGATTGGATTAGAAATATACGCACAACGATATATGAATGTATTTGGAGTGTATAATATTATATAAAATTTAAAAAATTAGTGTCTTATTTTTATATTATGAGTAAAAAGTTTAAATTTTATAATTTCGTAATTTATATTTAAAAAATTAATTAAAATTTATAAGACTTTATTTTATTTAATAAGAGTCCAAAGAAAGAGAGAGTGTTGATTTTCTGTATAAATTGAGACAGAAGAAAAAATGGGGGGAGGGGGGTGTTGGAACCAACTTGCCCCTGACTTTTGTCGAAATTACAAAATTGGACAACTGACCGAAGCCTTACACGTGTCTCGGGCAGGCGTAATCTCAAAGTCTCGGAAAGTCGACCCCTTGCTGCTGTTGCGGTGTGGTCCCTTCGAGGGCAAAAATGTTTTAAATGAAAGATGTGTCGAACGTATGTCGAACGGTCAAAAGTAAATGTGCACAAGTCTCTTTTTTTATAGATAAATATAAATTTTTATCTTTATTATTTTTATGTTTCTTATTTTTTTA
Organism: Pouteria glomerata; assembly: GCA_035590655.1. Classification (NCBI taxonomy): domain Eukaryota; kingdom Viridiplantae; phylum Streptophyta; class Magnoliopsida; order Ericales; family Sapotaceae; genus Pouteria; species Pouteria glomerata. The sequence goes on along the minus strand of JAVXUM010000020.1, from coordinate 2,572,810 downwards.
ATATATTTTTTTTAATTTTTACTCTCATTCACTTTAAAATAAAAAGTATTCTTTTTTTTTTAAATTATATTTTTACTCACTACAAATTTTAAACCCATCACTAATACTATAAGGTTTTTGGAAATATAATTTTTAGTAACTTTAGTTATTTTTTTTATAATTTTTAGTTTATTTGGTAAAGTAATTAGTAATTTTTAACAATTTTTTTTTATAATTTCGGGATATTTGGTAAAATTATTAATAATTTTTGACAATTTTAATAATTTTTGATAATTTTAATAACATTTAATAATTTTTAAGTTAAAAAGTTATTATAATTAGATAAAAAAAATTGAAATTAATAATTTTTTAGACACTTAAGAATCAGTACTTTTTTTTACCAAAAGTTGCGGCCGCGTGAGTGGTTAAACCGAATCCTCAAAGATATACCCGGACAAATGACAACCAAGAGATATTCACAGTACGATGAAACGACGGGAACCCAAATCCGTCGGTGGGTGGTAATTTCGTCATTAGGAGCCCGTTTGAATAAAAACAAAATTAAATTAGTAAGGTTTATTTTTTTTAATGTTTAATAACATTTTAAAAATTGTTAAAAATATTTTTAATTTTTTATCTAACAACCAAAATTTTTAAAAATTTTAATTTTTTAATTTTTATCAAATAACTAAGGGAACGTTTGGTTTGCAAAAAAAAAAAAATATTCTGAAAATATCTAAAAATCTCTAAAACTTATTTCACTGCACGCATTACGAATTCATAACTTATCTTAAAAAATTACAATATTTCACTTAAAAAAATAAAAAACCTGAAAAAGGTTAATCGAATGGGTAAATTTTTTTGACAATCATATTTTTTGAGTTGAAAACTTTTAAATGAGTACCATTGCCGCTATTTCATGCTAATTTTTTTGAATTCGTGGGAACAAATTTGAGAAATAGTTCCCACGGTTTTACTCTAGCAGTACAAAAATGTCACTATTTTTCTCCAAAAAACTCTATTAGATGCCAAATGCTTAAAATCAACTCAAACTACATTTTTTTTATTTTTTTATCACTCCAAACACTACCTAAAAATTATTAAAAACTTTTAAAAATTACCAAAATTTTGTAATTTTTATCGAACATAAAAAATTTAGTTTTAAAAATTTTTAATAAAAAATTATTAAATTTCTTAAAAATTTTACTTCTAAACGAGCCCTACATTAGTTGAATTATCAACCTTGTCTTCTAATGCACATGGAGATTATGGTCATTTGACGAAGGTCTATTATCTTTCTCACTCTACATTTATACATATATGTATATATAAGGTCATACCTTGACCTTAGGGGCCCCCACTACTCCTGCCCTGGAGTAACATGGAGGAGGTAAATCGCAGGATGTGCATCGACTGACCAAGGGCTGAGAGTTTACCACTTAACCATCAGTGCAAGCAGGCGTGTCGCCGAGGCGATTCGAACCCGCGTGGCTGGGCAGGGGGTCTCCCCCCTACCAGTCTTTGCCAGCCGATATTTTTATTACATATATATATATATAAATATGGATTAAGAATAAATTTATATTTTAAGAAATGAGATGAACACTTGGCATATCTTCGTGAGCCAATTCAAGAATGATGGCCGATCAATTAATTCATAGTTGTAGGGCCAACCAAAAATTCAAGTCTCGGACTTTGTAGTAGGAGCGATCAATTAATATTCTATTGACGACTGCCAGTTACTGCATGGTGCACATGCAATTGAATTCATCAAATCGTGAAATTAAATTAAATTTCCTGATTACATTTTTTAAAATTAAGCCAAAAATTCTTTAAAATAATATAAATTTTTTAAATTATAAATATTCTTTCATTTAAAAGTGATCTTGATTATAATTTGTCAATCATAATATTAATATTAATATTATGGTAACATATAATTGTACCCGGAACAAGTCATGAGACAAAGCAAAAGATATGCTCTTGACTAAAAATGGGTTACAAGATGTTACACTAAATTTTTTACCATAAGAGTAGAAGTATTTAAATTAATGGTCAAAATATAATTCAAATTTATTAATTTTATCGAATAGAATTTATTATAGTATTTATTAATTTAATTAAATTTATCTTAATTATATCTTAATCATTTGACCTAAATACTATAACCCCTAAAAATTCACGGCAACCCCTAAAACACAGAAAAAATCAACACTAATAAATGCTTTTGATATTGCAATCCTAAAAGAAAAATATTAATATTCAAGCAATTAATGCTATAGCAAGAATAACATATTATTATTATTATTCTTATTATGGTGCAAGTTGTCATTGCAATGAATGTTCTGGTATTAATATTAATATTAACATCTTTAATATTGTTATTTTTATTAAATAAAAAATAATTTAATCTTTAAGGTATCGGAAATCTGCCATAATAAAAAAATAAAATAAAATATTTTTATAAAAAAAAAAGACGGCATTGAAATTGACGAAACGAATTCATCAATTTTTCAAGTTATACGTGAATTTTTTTATTTTTAATTATTTTTTAAAATATGAATGGTATGGTTAAAAGCTAATAAAATAAAAAATAAAATCATTTTTTTTGTCACTACTTAATCATTAATTTGGCTATTAATTAAAAAAAAAAAAAAAAAGTCAATTTTAGTTCGGCAGTTTGGAGCTTAATAAAATTTCACAAATCTCTATAAATTTTTATAAAATTTAATTTTTTTATTGATTGGATTAGTATCAAAACTATAATTTTTATAATTTTATACTAATTTTTTAAAACTCTAAATACTCTCCTAAAATTGGAGTGAGATTGTGAGATTGAAATGTAAGTAGTTTGGACGTATGGCCTGAAACACACTTTTCATGGCAAATTAGTTTTAATCACACATATGTATATATATATATTTATATATAAATAGTATTATTTTCAGAAATTTGTACACGAAGGGGACAAAATGTTCCTGGTGAAATCTGAATGGCGAGACACTTGAAGTCCACCAAGATTGGTGGTTGTGAGAATGACCCGACGGACTGCCCATGGATACGGACAAGGTGCGCGTTCACTGATAAAGAGTGTATAGTTGGTCAAAATTTAGTAAAAAAATATAATAAAAATATAAAAATTTAATGTAAAACTGATATGATATGTGATTAAATTTAATAAAAAATAAATAATTAATAAGTGATAAAATTTAATAAAAAATAAATAATTAATAAATTTTGATTGATCTTGATTAATTAAAATACTTTTTGTCTACTCATTCTCAAATAAGTCCGACCCAGATCTGAACGGGAAGACACTGGAAGCCCACCCAGACTGGGGGTTGTGGGAGTGACCCCACGAATTGCAGGACAAGGTGCGGGTTGATTGGTAAATACGAAATACCAACAAACTAACAATTTATACTAAAATAAATAAATACTTTATTTAAATGTGGTATGGGTCTCAAATGTTTTACTTATTAGGGATGTTTGGGGCTCTGAAATACTCTGAAAAATTTTAAAAAACTCTCAAAATTTTTAAAATTCTTCATTATTTTTTATACATTCACATATATTACAATTCTAGAAAAAATTACATAATTTGAGTTCGATTAATAGAATAACTGTAATTTTTTTTTTTAATATTACCACCGTTATCTAAGTTACCAAACATGACCCATTGTTAATATTTTTTAAAAAAATTTAAAAATTATTTCAATAGATTTCTCTGCAAAAGTTAATATCTTTTACTATTCATCTCTGAAAAACGTGATTTATCACCAAACACTTAAATACCCCTCAAAATAATATTTTTCGTTATTTTTCGTTGCTCCAAACACTCCCTTGATAAAGCCACCCTTGCGGAGCCGCGCAACCTTACAGCTTTTTCCAATAAGGGGGGCTTGAGCCTATTGCGGCTCTATTAGCAGCGTCGAGGGCTGCAATGACTAAATAAACTATAAGAATTATATTGTAAAAATAAAAAATTGAGATTTGATTTTAGTTTTTGTTAAATAATTTAATGATTTTAATTTAATTTAATTTTTTTAAAATAATTTAATGGTCATTTAATAATCTAAATCTCTTAATAATTTAATAATATACGTATCAATATTTTGTTTTTACACCGCAATGCATTTATTAACGGCAGCCTTGGAATCCTCTGTCAATAGCTCCATCGCTCCATTTACTCGTTTTTCTATTTCAACTTTTTTTAAACTTTAATAATTTTAAAATATCAAAATAAACTTTGTTTTTTTTTTTTTTTTTCCGTCTGTTTCAAAAGCACTTTTGATCTTCTTTTTTTTGGAATGTAAAATTTTGGCAAAATAATAATAATAATAAATAAATAAATGAAAAATAAGCAAATTTTGAGCCATTGGACATTTGGTGTGTTTTACAAAAAATAAAAAAATTGATAAAAATTGGATAAAGTTAGAGAAAATTAAAATATTTATGTAGAGAAATTAAAGTTGGAGAAAATTAGAATAAATTAAAAAATAAATTAGAAATTTTTTATCAAATTTAAGACTGCAAACACACAATTAATCTTTAATAAATTTGGATGACTAAGTTTAATTCGGTACTAATTAGTTAAGCAACCTATTTTTTAGTTACCTTTTATTTTATATGATATTTTTTTTAATAAAAATTTGATTTTATTTTTTTATTTGATAACTTTTAACAAGGTTAATCAAAATTTTCATTAAAAAACAATGTATTGAGTGAAAAAATATACTTGTTTTTCTTTAAAAAATAATTGAATATTTAAGGTAATGTTCAAAAACTTAATAATTACTCGTAATTAATGGATGAATCGAACTCTCTCGTTTCACTTGAATCAAAAATCGAACTTGCACACTGACAAGCCATGGGATCAAACTCAAGGAAACTAAGACTATTTTCAGGAACTAAATGGTACTCCAAGATTTAAGGACCTAATTAAAGTAATTCCATAGGTGGCTCAATGATTAAGTCACTACAGTATCCATCTGAATTTTCCTCCATTCTGATCCAAATCTGCAAAGGGCCATTTGGTTTACAATGAAAATGCCGCGTACCGTATGAACAAGGGAAGGGTGTCTTGTCCTTCGGGTTACCATGCATGCGGCTAAGGCTGCGTTTGGCAGCTCAAAAAAGAACAAAAAAAATTTTCACTGTTATAAAAATTTATTATTTAGTGAAATAATAATTTTTGTCACTTTTTTGCTCTGATACAGTAATTTAATATGATAGTGGGTTTCACTTTTTTTTACACTTTTCTGTTCTGTTACAATAAAAAAATTTACCAAACACATAAAAATTATCAATTTTTTACTCTGTTACAGTAATAATTTTACCAAACATCTAAAAATTATCAAAAATTACTAAAAATTACATTTTTATTCATCAAACACATCAAAAATTACTACTAACAATTTTTAATAAAAAATTACTAAAAGCTATAGGCTGCCAAACGCCTCCACATAATTTTGTATACTTTAAAAATGGGCAGAGCCAATTAATGGTGGGGTTGCCATCTCATGACAAGAAAAGCTATTCATGTCTTTTACAAGTCCCATGTCTCATGGGAGGATGATAATTAGCATCTTTCTTATCAACTTGATGGCTGATAACGGGCAAAAAAAATTAATAAAAATATAATTAAAAAGACAATAATATTATTTATTAATTAATTAATTTAAAGATACTTGCATGCCAAACACATATGAATTAAACAACATGGTTTTCTTTAATATTTATTTTCATTGAATTATAGAATTGATAATAAGTCCACGTTTGGAGCTTTAATTCTCTCTAATAAATTTATTAATTTTTATTTTTCTTTAATTATTTTTAATTTTTATAAAATTTATAACATTTTTGAAAAGTGACACGTGACAATTGCCAAATAAAAGTTACAAAAAAATTTATTTATTTGATTTACCAAATACCTCCTAAATACATTCCACTTTTAATTTTTCCAACTCTAAGAAGAGATTATTATGAAAGATAGTAAAGTGTAAAAAATTGAACTAAAATGTGTTTATCATTTCTTTAACCAATTTTCTTCGCTGAATTATTAAAAGTTATATTTTTCAACAACCGACCAAATCTTTGCTCCAATTTTCCAATATGTCCTTTTCCTTTTTAATTTTCTACTCTTCAATCATCTGTTCCCGCTCGTGCCTGCTTGTGCTAATGTAGCAGGTAAATATATATATATATATTTATAGAAAAGGGGAAACCGGCAATGGAGTTCAGTGACCAGCATCGTTAATTTAAAATTTAACGATTTAAATATATTTATAAATTTAAAATAATATAAATATATTTAAATTATTAAATTAAAATTTAATAATCTTAAAATTAATGTTATTAGATTAACATCACAATAGATGTCAGTGTCACCGAATCCATATATTATATGTATGATATTTTATGGACAATAACATCGCTTGGATTAATAGACAATAACATCACAAAAGATGTTCGTAGGCATGAAAAGAATTTTCAGCCCTTTTGGCTTTAAAAATTATTATTTTTATCTCATTATATAAATTATAAATTTATATTTTTTTATCAAATTTTATAATTTTTTTGTCACTTCAAGCGTTCTCTTATTTGGTTCTGTTTGAAACAACAAAAAAAATAAAAAAATAATAAAAATTTTAAAAATTATTTATTTTTTATCTCACTATATAAATTACGAATTCATAATTTATTTTATATTTTATCCCCCCAAATATACCCTTACTCAAGGGTTGAAAACGCAACTCGATCTCGTGAAGAAGCTTTCCATACGTTTGGAATCCAAAGAAGCCTACTAGGCAATAAAAACAAAACTGAAGCGTGTGAGCTTGGCTGCTCTAATCCAGACGGCACAAAATACAAACAAATCAGTCACACATAAATCATGCATGCATTTCACTATTCTCCAGTTGAAAAGCACTTCTGTGACACCTAACGTGTGTATGTATATATATATATATATATGTTTGTGTACAAGCTTTGCTTTGGTTTTTTTGTCAAAGAATTAAACCATACGTCAGTATGTGTCTAGCGAACTCTTGCGCGAGTGACTTTGAACAGCCCTCTCCCGGCGGATCTAGGAGACGGAATTCGTCTCGACCGAGCAAAAAATTTAAAGATAATATGAATTGAATTATAAAAACTTAAGTTAAATAAAAAATTTCAAAGTAAAGTAAATCCAATTATAAAAATTTAAGATGAGTTAAATTTAAAAAAAAATCTAATTAAATTTTTATTTTTTTAAATTAAACTACGCAAATTATAATTGAGAGAGTTCAAAACTGAGTCCGCCCATTTCCTTCACTGTTAAAGTTAGTCACGCCTTCAACGTTGAGGGAGTAGCTAAGTTGGTAAAATTGAGTTTGCTTTCCATGCAATTCTCTTCAGTGTTATTAGAAGACTTATCCGTTCATTAATTACATGATTTTTAGAGTTTAGTAGAGGCGTGCATAACTTAATTTGAACATCCTAAATTATTTAAAAATCAAAATAGAAAAAAAAGAAAAGAAAGAAGTTGGTCAGGCCTTTATTTATTTATTTTTATGAAGTAAAAAAATATAATGCCTTTGACCTTTTACTCTATTTAAGTTTATCAGTTTTTGAGGGTGTGTTTGGGGTGAAGATTTAACAAAAGAGAGAAAAAAAAAAGATAGTGAAAAGAGGAAGGAATCATAAATCTCAAATTCAACTATTTATTTGAATAAATTAATAAAATACAATTAAATAAAAGACATTTATTGATATATTAATTTTTTAAAATTAAAAAATAGAATTTAAGTTTTAAAAAATGATAATGGTTAACAGGTTTTCTACTTCCCAAACCAGATAACTCGTATACTTTTTTTTTTTTTTTTTTTCTTATGATCCAATGCATTTGAAAAATTAACAGATTGGACTCAACCCACTGCACATCCTTGACTAAGAAGGGTGAGGGTAAATTTTATAAATTTTTGAAGCCGACAGGCGATACACTTTAGTAGTTATATAGCTTAAATAAAAAAATAAAAAACTTGAGGGACATGACCCCATAGCCTGGGTTGGCCCCTCCTTATATTTAGGAGTTGCATGTGATTTTAAATATAATACGATGGTGTTCTATTTTTGTTTGTACATTGCAAATTCTTTTGATAGATATTGTTCGCTTTGTGATTGGTTAGTTATGCTTAACTTTGGAGTTTTCATTGAATTTAGTACTCGAACAGCTTTAAAATGCATTGTGCTAAGGGAGAGATAGAGGCGCTTATAAGTTATCTTAATTTTCGACTCCATTCCGATGTGGAACAGTTGTGGTATCATCAGAATCCCTCAATTAAGGACTAAGAGACTGGGAATGATGGGCTCATGACTCACCGGCTCGTGACCCTTTTGATTCTCATAAACGGTGGCAACTGATGAATCAATTACTTTATGTCCTTTTAAATATCTAACTCGAGTTCAGAAAACTATTTAGTACATCGATGTGGTGTCTGCCAAATAGTATATGATACTCAAGTTAGTAAGAGAGTTGGAAAAGTATTTTGGTCGAGTTTTAGTAAAATAAGAGTGTTGTGTGTATTTGAATATCGAAGAAGATGGTATTTATAGATGAGAGTGGAACTTACATGATAGGGTGCACATGAGCCACATCAGATTATGCCTTTTACTCAATCAAATCATACCACTTGTACTGTGGATCCTAATGCTGATTCTTTTCAATTAGTTATCAAAACCGTTAAAAGGCAGGTAGCACTTCTACAAGCGTATATTAAGGAATATGTCAAGAAATGGTTATTGTCACGCCCCTAATTAACTATCCGATATGAACAACATGAGAATATAGAAATTAGTTAAAAATAAGTAAAACATGTTACAAGATCAAGTTATAAAATCATAATAACAATTAGAGCGTCAAATGTTGTTCCTTATTCTTATATGAAATAAATAAAAATGGCTTCATAAATATAAATCTCATGTCACACTTCGGTGACATCATCCAAGACTTATACAGCTAAATACACATCATCATATTATAATATCAAATATAATAAGTTTGAGACTCACAATTCAGATCACATAAATAAAAATACAATATTTCAATAATAAAATAAATCAGATGTTAGGTTAATTCATCAGTCAACTGAACTCCGGGTGGCCATTTTCTGGCCTCACCGAATCACCTGCAATATGGATGGAATGAGCAAACTTGCGCAGTAGGTAGGAAGTGCAAGTGTGTACTAGTGAGCAATAATTCATACATTATGATACTCACAATAATCTTTACAAAAATATAATACAATCATGCACATGTGATGTAACGTAATGGCCAATGCATTATCTAATTTTCGTCTATCCCTAACCTTATTCTGTGATGAGTGATGTTTAACAAAGCACACGGAGTCACCAACCATACGTTTGACGCTCAAGGAAAACATATATCTCAATATATATATAACATGTATAGGGAACCGAGTTATACCTCAACAGGTGTAAGATTTAGGAGTACTGAGTTACATCCCTGAACCTTCTACTAAGAAACCAAGTTACATCCCAGTCAGGCATCTAACTTAGCTCAAGCAAGGTTCGATTACAGTTCAGAAAAATTTTCATAATCATATCATCTTAATATCAACGTCCCAACTCTAAATGACTAAACTCTAGTTATATATATCGACTGGGGATCATCTGATATTTTTAAAATCTTATTTTTCTTATTTCTCAAAACCATGGATCCCGTCCATATATATAACTCCTACCTTGGTATGTCAATCACATTAACGTGGCACTCTCGGCCAATCATTAATCTTATATTCAATAGGATGATGCAACTATAAACCCATGCACATGATATACTTAATCATGTAAATAAATATCATTTCAATATAAAAACACATTCTAATTAGGCTTAATGATGAATTGGCATCCATTTGGTCATTTAATATTAACATCTAAGAGTCCTGAGCCACAATCACTATTTTAGAACTCAAAATATATCAATTACAAAAGCCTTCAACCATCTGTTGTTTAGACCCCTGTCCGAACACTCATAAACTACGGGCTTGTTCAAACCCTTATCTGAAGACCCATAACCAAAAGGGGTTGTTTGGACCCCTCCTAAACACCATTGCTTGAGAAGGTTGTCCGAACTCCTGTCAGAACAACGGTGCCTAAAAACCAAATTTCAGGTTTGTCGTCAACAGTTTTTAAACCCAAGTACCCAAATTCTTCCATTCAAGTCACAATATTAACAATTAAACATATGTAAACATGTAAACATCTTATTAACATGTTTATTCAACATTTATTTCAATAACAACTCAAATTAATATCAAATTTCAACATAGATATGTATGTATATACATATACATATATATATATACACACACATAATCATAAATCCACAAACATTTCACCAAATCAAGCAAATAATATGTCTAAATCATGCTAACCATAAATATAAACACATATATGAGTTTCATCTACCTGAATCTGAAGAGAAAAGAAAAACAAAACGAAGAAAACCAGTTGAGCTCCTAATTTTCAAGGTCGATTTCTCTCACCTCGGGCCAAATTACGTGAAATGAGTACTATCACTGTGTTCAGGCATCGAGTATTACCCCGATTTGCAGATCTTCCTTTCCGAAACTCGCTTTTTCTCTTTACTCTTTCTCTCACCTCTCTCTCTTTTCCTTGTTTGCTCTATTTTCCTCCTGCTCTCTTTGGAATCGCCGATCAAAATGAGAAAAGCAAGAAAAAAAACAAGAGAAGAAAAGAAAAGAAAGAGCAAAGAAAAAAAAAAACTGGGCCAGTTATTAAATCTAATACCAGTTTAGGCTAAATTCAGTCCAAGAAAAATAAAATACATTTACTCAATCTCAATTTAAATATTTTATTGACTCAAAATAACATATAAATGGCTAAATTTAAATACTAGGTATTACAGTTATACATGTGACAACGACGTAAGCTAATTTTTTATACGTAAAATGGTCGTTCGAACCCGACCGGAACCTATATCAATTGGTCGGGTTGAACCATGAATACAATCAATCGAGTATACCTATTCGGTCGAGAGTCACCCTATCACAATACAAAAATACAACTTAAACACAAAATCAATATTATTAATATGATAGTATGGAACAGCATGCACGAGTCCTTTGAAAACATAATTAATCGATTCAATTTATTAGACTTTTAGATATTTAAGTATATATAAACATTAATGAACAAAAATCAGTATCAAATAACACAAATTATGAATTTAAACACGACCTCACTTTTACTAGTTCATGATTTGAATCTCATCAACTATATAGATACATAAATAAAATAAAAAATAAAAAGAAATGCCTAACATCCTATGTCATTAGATGAGCAGTAATGTTTCAATAGTATCTTGTGCGTGGTTTGGGACCCGGGGGCAATGACTGTCGGGTGGTTTTTACCTCATTAAACCGCATTGAATTATTTTCGCGGTTGATGACGCTTAGAAGGTGCTTTATTATTGGAAGGAACTAAACCACCATGAAAAATGAATGCATTTTTTTGAGCAAGTCAATGTTTCGGAGATCCAATAATGGATTCACCTTTGGGATGAATCAAAGGCCCTTGGGAAGGGTCCCGGGCCTCAAGTAGATTTTATACTCTAAGGGTTGAGGTGTTAAGATGAAATGTCTTAATTTAATTAAATTTATTAATTAAATCAATAAATATTGGTTGACAGAATTAATAAATTATGATTAAATCATTACCTTTCATCTTAACACTTCGACCTCTATAATTTAAAATCTATTATCCTGGTACTCCCTTAGAAGGAGTTAGAAATAATTCAAATGATGATACTGTAACTGCCCGGGACCGCAGCCGCCTGACGATATTATCCCCGCTGATAGGCCCGACCGCAGCCACCCAGAGCAGCGTGGTTTTGTTCTTGGCAAGGGCGACCCCCGTGCCCCCCCAAAACGCGTCGTCAGTGAGAAGGTTTCCACCCCCTACTTATTAGGCGGGCTTCGT
>JAVXUM010000020.1:2492348-2503729 GCA_035590655.1 Pouteria glomerata | reverse complement strand
TCAAGAGAAAGTATGCCAACTGCATTATTTCATGGCATTGTGTTGGTAGATATGGTTCTATCCATTGATCCTCTCAAGCATCCTACGTACCCAACCTCAATTTGCCAAGGTTACCCTAACTCTCTTCTGTATATCTAGCTGTAGCAATAGTCTTCGCAATAAACTCATCAGGAGCATAAATTTCCAATCTCTGTATGGTTCTATTATTTTTGCATGCTTACATGGGACAAAAGAAAAGCTATTATTTTTGTATGGGGCTCTAATGACACACAGCATTTAGTTGTGTCAAAAAATTGCAACATGACAATGGCAGGTGTTGGGGATAATAGGTGGGTCTTTGTGCCTGCAAATATGTTATTTATTGTTCCAATGGATTTCATTTTCAATAGATGTTCTGGTGATGTGGATTTGAGCCTTTATATGGTATATGAGTTTTTCGATTTTTCTTTTGAAGTTTTGTACTAATTGGACAAATACATTTTCAGGTGGTTCAAAGATGAGGCAGAATCATTCATCAAAGTGCCTTTCCTTGGAGCTGTCTCATACCTTACTTTGGCTGTTTTCCCATTCTGCGTAGCATTTGCTGTTGTTTGGGCTGTCTTCAGAAATGTCTCCTTTGCCTGGATAGGCCAAGATGTACTTGTAAGGATAAACGTTCCTTTGTTTTTGCTTTTGGCAATTATTTTTCCAGTAATTTTACATTGTTATGTTCGAAAATTTTTTGAGAACCCTTCTTGCCCTTTATAAACCCAAATAATTTGCTGTCTGATGAAAATAACTTTTGTCTTCTTTTGCTTTTGCTTTTGGCAATTATTCTTCCAGTAATTTTACATTATTATGTTTGAAAATTTTTAGAGAACCCTTCTTGCCCTTTATAAACACAAGTAATTTGCTGTGTGAGGAAAATAATTTTTTGCCTTCTATGTTTGGCCAAAAATGATATGGTGAATTCTTGAGAGTCAGTGGACGACAGCAGCAGAATCACCTTTTATTCTTCCATAAAATCTGTGGTGAGTTGCGGAGATGAGAATGTTAAGATGGATGTGCGGGATAACAAGGAGAGAGATATGATTAGAAACGAGGAGATTAGGGACAAAGTAGGAATAGCACCGATTGAAGATAAAATAAGAGAAAATCGACTAAGATAGTTCGGTCATGTTAAAAGACGTCCAACGGAAACACTAGTTAAAAGATGTGAAAGTATGAAGATTGCCAGGTGTAGGAGAGGGAGAGGAAGAGGGAGACCCAAGAACTGTTGAAAAATAATTATTAAACATGACCTTACCTACATGAATTTAACGGAGAATATGACCCTTAATAGATTTTATTGGCATCGTCAAATCCATATAGCCGACCCCACGTAGTGGGAAAATGCATAGTTTGGTTTGGTTTGATTTGGTTATAATCTGTGGTGAACGTAAGATGATTGATATCAACATTACGCAACAATGAAATTGATGAACTTGTCAGGAGAACAAGTTGCTTCTTTAAGCCAAGTATTATGTCCATTCAACCCATTGCAGTTTCTTCGAACATGTTTTAATAATGTTGGTACTGGTACTCCTTTTTCAATTATATTGTGATTGTAACTCATTGTTTTCTTTATGATTTTGAACTCCTGCGTTCCTTTTGTACACATGCATGCGTGCGTGCAGGTGCACTTCCAGAACAGTAATTCTGCCAATGCTATATCTTCTGAGCTGATATCTGAGCATTGCATGAAATTTGTGTTAGTTAATGTGTTTTCCACTAAAGCCTTCATATGACAAAACTGTGAAGATAATTTACTTAGTAGCATTTGGTCAGATTATTTGCTGCAACATTTTGTGTCTGGTGAAGAATATGGTGGATTCTTTGTTATCTCTCTTTTTTATTAAGTAAAATAATTTAGTATTCTAATTGATCTTCTTTTTTGTTCAATGCTCTAAACTTAACTTTTCATGGCATGTATCAAAAGGATGCACACCGTTTATTCTCTTGACTGTAGTTTTTGTTTGCTGATGTTACTTTTGCTATTTTTTGCTTTGTTCTCCCGTTAAATATAGGATGGGTTCTGATGACTCTCTTGTTGTGTTGCTGTACGTAACTGAGATATTTGCACCACACTATAAGATGCTGAATATCAGGCACAAGCTTTTTCTAAGTTCTCACAGTGTTTAAATAATGATACTTCCTCTCTCTCTCTTCAAACAGGGAGTTGCACTGATAATTACAGTTCTTCAGATTGTGCGTGTACCTAATCTCAAGGTAATGATTCTAAGGCTCCGTTTGGTTTGCTAAAAAACGCTGAAAATCTCTGAAAGCTTCTGAAAATCTTTAAAAGTTATTCACTTTTTATCTATTATGAACTCGCTTATCTCACTTTTTATCACTCTACAACACACCCTAATTCATTAAACATGGTGGTGAATGACTGTTTTAAGCATGCCTGGACCATTTATTGTATTCATTGGAATTGCCATTGAGCCAATGATTGTACTATTTGTTTTCAGTTAGCTTTTATCCAAGTAGTTCGTTTGAACATGAATTAGTTGGAAATTCCTGATAGATGTCATGTAACAAAATTCAAAGGATGACGTCCATCAAAGCACTGTTCACACATTATAATGATTTTTAGATTCACTTTTCTATGCATGCATTTTATGGATTTATGAGAGGCCGAATTATGTGCAAAGGAACGCTGGTATTCTTCAAGTCGACTGTGGTTAAGACCAGTGGCCCTTAAAAATATAAGGGCATCTGCACCAATAGGAATGCTTACAACCCATATTTGCCTTTTTAGATTATATTTCACTTGGTTAAAATCTTTTGGCTAAATGCCTTTAGCTCTTGCCTATTTGAATGGTGCCATGGATAATAGATTGTGAAAGCTACTTGTTAAGATGTGGAACCAAATATGCTGAACTCAAGTGCCTATACTGGCACTGCATTTCATGGATGGGGTTCTAACTGCTGGCTCCTTATGGCGCACATGATGCATGGAGTTTATAATGCACCAAACAAAGTGCCGGCTTGAGTGGATATGATTATGACTTTGTTATGGCCTTAGAATGAAGAATAATGGTGAAAGAAGATAGAAATATATTTTCTGACATAATCTGTATGATTTTTGTATCAGGTGGGTACTGTGCTTCTCAGTTGTGGCTTCTTGTACGACATATTTTGGGTGTTTGTTTCTAAGACTTTGTTCCATGAAAGTGTGATGATTGCGGTAAGTAATTCTCTCAACCGTCCTGCTGCTATGATTATTTGTTCAGAATAAGAGTGCGAGATTAATTTGGAATGCATGTCATATAGGTGGCTCGTGGTGATAAAAGCGGAGAGGACGGTATTCCAATGCTACTGAAGATCCCGCGAATGTTTGATCCATGGGGTGGTTACAGCATCATGGGCTTTGGTGACATCCTTTTACCAGGATTGTTGATGGCATTTTCACTAAGGTTTGACTTCTGCAGCCTTCATTGTTTATAAAAGTTTTTAATTGTTTTCCTATCGCTAGAAAGTGGAGGGCGAAAAACTTTGTTCCTTCAGGTCCTTGATAATAGTGAAGCATGGCTATACTAATTTCTAAAGGAAAATCTCTAGTGAAGTTTATGTTTTTTTTTTTAATAGAATATTTAGACTAGAAACAATTTGGTGATGTCTTTCCTTGAGAAGTAAATAGAAAAACAAGTTTGATGAAATTACATGGGTAATTATAACTTTGATGAATGCAGTCGTCCTATTTCTGAGAATCATGAATGCCAATTTTCATTTCTTTCCCGGTTGAAAATTACACAGTTAATTCCAACTTCGATGAGTTTTTAAACAATTTGGGGAAACATCTACTCATTATTTTCCTGGCTTGCTAGTAAATTAATCCAATCAACATGGGCTCTGCTCTTCTTGCAGGTATGATTGGCTGGCAAAGAAGAGTCTTCAAGCTGGATACTTTCTTTGGGCAATGATTGCTTATGGATTAGGTAAGAATAGTTATAACAATCGTGCTGAGCTTGCTACAAGGATAGTAAGAAGAAGTCTATAATTTATTGACAAAAAGCAAGCACAGAAAAGAAAATTATATTAGTGGCTGCCATTCTTTTATTTCGACGATGCTTTGGATACAAATGGAAAATCCAAAATATTATGCAGGCCTTCTTTTTACCTACGTTGCGCTAAGCCTGATGGACGGCCATGGTCAACCGGCATTGCTATATATCGTCCCATTAATCCTAGGTAAAAATTTCCATCGCAAGAGGCGAAGAGAAACCATTTTGAACGTTAAAATTCCTTTATATTTACCTGAAAAAATTCAATGCAGGGACTTTTTTGACACTCGGGAAAAAGAGAGGTGAGCTAAGGAATCTGTGGACAAGAGGGGAGCCAAAAAGGAATTGCCCTCATTTCCAACTCGAGGAATCTAGCGAATAGAATTAAAACATATTCGCGAAATTGTATTATAATCTGTGCAGTGTTTTATAGACCACCCATGTTCTGGGTAAAAAAGAACCAGATTATTGATTCATGGGATTCATTCTCCACTAAGACCTGTCTCTGATTAAGTTCTTTTTATGACAGTTTGAGAATGGAATCAGCTGCATGTTATTCTCTCTGTCTATAGCTTCCTATATTTGATGTTAAAATCATATGTATTTTTAAGTAAGGAAAGAGCTAACATATGGCGCAGTTTATTTCCGTTAATAAATAAAATATATACTAATTTTAGTTAAAAAAAATTAACAAAAAAAAAATTAGTGAATTCAGGGTTCCTAATCCTAAATCTCGTTCAGTACTCAGATGGAACCAATTTTTTTTTTAATTAAACTTACTCCACTATCCTAATATAATTTTCCAAGTTCTTGTAAATTGCGAGTTGAAATGGTCGAGTTTATTGGCCAATGGTTAGCATCATTACAAGCCGAGTAAAAGAAAACAATTACTTTCTTCTTAATCTCTCTTCCATCCACGGGAAGTGTTAAGCACAATGATATTTGTTGAAAAATTTTAAAAATTTTTAAAAAATTATCTTATTATATATATTATAAATTTATAATTTATCTAATTTTTTATCACACAAAACACTTACTCTCTTTTTACACGTTCCAAATAAAGATGTGAGGGATTCCGAGTTGGAATCTCTTCCATTTCCATTCCTGCCTAATAATAGTTTCCCCATTTTTGCATTCATGCCTTTTAAAATACAAATTATTTATTAAATAAAAAATTATATAATATTAACCAAAAATAAATATTTTAAATTAAATAATGTTTATAATACTTATTAAAATTAAATAAAAGTATATATATATATATGTGTATATTTTTTAAATTAAATAAATAATATTATATATATACTATTATGTAATATAACTAATAAATAATTGAGTGTATAGACGGACGAAGACTATTAGTACCCATTTGATGATTGCTTAAAATTTTAGTATATCCCATTCCCCTGACCTAGTATCTTTGTATTTGTCTAAGGGTCTGTTTGGAATAATAAAAAAATTTAAAAAAAATTAAAATTGATATTGATGTGATGTAAAAATGATACATAACAAAATGTAATTAAAAAAATTTAAAAATTTTTTAAATTTCTTTACAAAAAAATTAAAACTTCAGACGGACCCTAAAGCAAGCATTGAGAGAGAACCGAAAACATGTAATTTGGCCATTGGTAGCTCCAAACATATTTTAGGCGCAGAGGTATCCCATGAGAGTGTGAGTTGTCCAGCACTTGCTTTTAGTAGGCTCAGATAACAGAACCAACGTGACATTACAATAATATATATATATATACATGTATGCCCACACATTTATATAGAAAAGAAAGAGGTCACAATGATCCGTGGTCCCGCTTCTTTTTTTTGGGTGTGTTTAGAATGATAAAAAGTGAGAAAAAATAAGAAAAAATAAAAAAAATTATGAGTTTATAATGCGTGCAATGAGATAAAAAATAAGTAGTGATCAAAAGTTTATAAAATTTTTTTAATACCAAACGCACCCTTTATTAATCATGCTCGCTTTAGACCTCGTGGTGAGTTTGGTGGTACAAGCTTTCGAAATAAAAAAAATATATATTAATTACTAATTTTTACCACTCTTTCATTTAAATACAATAATTTTTTTAACTTAAAAATTATTAAAAGTTATTAAAAAATATTAAAATTTTTTTAATCACTTAAAAATTAGCAAAAAATTTATTAAAAATTACTACTAACTATGTCAAATGTATTAAAATTACAATTAATAATTTTTGACCAAAAAAAAAAATATCTAAAATTATTAAAATCTAAACTTTCAACCTATACTTAAGTTAATGATAATGATTTTTGAAAGATAAAAGTAATATATAGCAGAGGAATTCAGAAATGTATAGATACATGACATGCTTTTTATCTCTTTTCTTTTCTATATATTTATATTATGAGTAAGGAGGAATGGAATTTTGTTGGGATATCATTATCATTATCATCTAAGTGCCAACTCTTTCCATTTAAAACGTATCTTTTACACATTGAAATCTTGATCGCTTTTTGAACCACTTCTTTGCTTAGCAGTGGGAAGCTTTTCTTTGAAGGCTTGCTTCTCATTCTCAACCACCACCCTCTTGAAAGCAATCAAATGGGCGTAGCTGAATTGTAAACAAGTTTAGTAAGGAATTGTTCTAAGTTTAATTTAAAATAAAAAATAAAAAAAAAAATTAATGAGTTTAGAAATGTAAATTTTCTAAAAAACTAATTTATAAATTAATTTTATGTTAATATATTAAATTAACATTTATAAATTTATACTTTGGTTCGATTTTTACTTTTTAAAATTTGATGTTCAATTCAATTAGCTTTATAAATTGGTTTGGTTAGATTATTATTATTAAAAATAAGACTGAAAATTTTTTAATAAAAATTGATTTCACCTAGTTTATAACATTAATCTTGTATGGATATGAATGTCTTTTTATACATAATAATAATAATAATTATTATTATTATTATTATTATTATTATTATTGTGGGATAACCTTGAATGGATGCCTGAACCTTCCACGTATGTCTCTTTGCCTCTTTGCCTCTTTGCTCTTCTTCTCCTTGGTTAGGCCAGATAGCTAACAAAGTGGACCCCACCCCCGTGTGTTCCATTCTTCAATTGGTTGTTACAAAATTGTAGCCGTTACCCCCATGTGATGATGTCACTTTTCCCCAACGGTTAAAAACGGCTACTTTTTCTCGGCAATTGGATTTATTTCAGCCTTCCCTTTTTCCATGTGTGGCTGTGATTTTCCAAAGTAGGGTCCGTGAACAGCTCACTCGTCTGCTTTAGCTTAAAAGCAAAGTTGACGGTGGTCAAAAACTTTACCCTTACAGCCCGCTTGGATGCGGCAAAAACAGTGGGCAAAATTCTTTCCGCCGTGTAAACTTTTGACGGCACATATTTTAACTAGTTTGGGAAGTTAAAAGTTTTTTTTTTAAAATTTTTTTATTTTAAAATTTTTTTTTATCTTTAAAGAGAGTTTGAGATCACTAAAAATAATACACTTTATTAGATATGAAATTGGTCCGTTTTACCCTCTTTATTAAGGATGAAATTAATTTATTTGAGATGACACAAGGATAAAAAAGTTATTTAATAATTTTTTACATTATACATTCATCTTTATACACTATTTTTATAAAATTATCCAAACTAAATATTATTTATTATTCTTTTTAAATATTTCATCTAAACTAATTATTTTTTTATTTACTCTTAATAAATATCACATTAATATAAACCTATCTTTCATAAATAATATCTTTTATTATTTTATACACTAAATTAACCTCTTCTAATTTTTGTTTCATCTGGTCGGGCCCTTAACCCAAGCAGTTGACAGCAGCAAGAAACTGAAGAAGTGAAAGGTCAATTTTACCCTGACAGAATGTGAGTGGCGATGACAATGGTCTATTGTACATGGGGAAAAAACGTTCGTCAAAATCTCTCCTTTTAATGATGATAATATGTGTATATATATATTTTTTATGACCCGGGACTTGGGTGTAGACAGTTCAATTGGAGTCACTTCCACCTTTTCAAATAAGGGAAGAGACTCGATTGTAGGTTATTTGGTGTAAGGAAAAATAATAAAAAATAATATTTTAGTATTTAATAATAAATTATATTTTTTAAATATAAATAGTGAAAGGTATTAATTTTTATAGAGGAATTCGTCAGAATAATTTAAAAATCTATCAAAATAGTTTTCAAATCTTTTTAAAAATTATTGACAATGAATCTTATTTGATGATTTAGATGACGGTGATCATATTAAAAAAAATTATAGTTGTTCTATTAATCGAACTCGAGTTATGTAATTTTTTTTTAAAGTTGTAATGGGTATGAATGTATAAAAAGTAGTAAAGAATTTTAAAATTTTTAAAAATTTTTTAGTATTTTTTGAAGCAGCAAACGACCCTAAAGTAACATTTAATTAGTCGCGAGTATAATTTCAGCACAATTTAAACTTAAGCCACTTTAAGTTTATCGTTTCAAATAGACTCTTCTTGATAACTAAGCTTTATATTTTTTGGACATAGGAATAAAGATTGATGAATAATAGAGATATTTATAATTTTATCTAACTTTATAAATTTGTATAAGTTTTTTATTTGCCTTATAAATTATAAAATTATAATTTTTTATAAATTTATACTAATTTATATAATTTTAAATATAATTATTATACATATAGAAGGTGTTTAAAAAAAATTTAACAAAAAGTACAATAAAAGTGCAATTAATTTAATATAAAAGTAATATGTATTAAAATTTAATTAAAAAAATATAAATAATAATTAAAATTTAATAAAATTTGATAAATTTTACTTCATCAAACAGGGCCAGATGGTGGAGTGCAAATGCCTTTTTTAAAATTAGTTTATTTAGTTTATTTCCCACAATATTTTCAATGATTAAGAGTATCGAAGGTCGAGGGGAGCTCATCGTCTAATTATAATAGTTTTCTACACATGAAAATGGTGAACACCCCGTAGAAGATAACAACAACAGCGACCCCTGTTTGGAAAGAAAAATTTGGTAAAAATTATCGTAAAAATATAATTAATTTGATGTAAAAGTGATATGTATTAAAATTTAATTAAAAAAATTATAAAATTAATTAAATTTTAATAAATTTTTGATGATTGTTGGTAGCCGAACAGGGCAGACAAACAATTCCCAACCTGTCAACATCCCAACCGCACTTTTCAGAACGTGCTCTCTCTCTCTCTCTCGACCCTAATCCACTCGTCGGTAGAGTGCTCAATAAATTTTTAAGCTTCTTTTAAGATTTCTTTTTTTTTTTTGATAAAAGTATGAATATGATTTTTTTATGTGTTTAATAAAGTTTTAAAATTTTGCATAATTTTTAATTATTTAATAGAAAAATAAAAGATATTTTAAAAAAATTTAATTTTTGAAATGGTGGGGGTAAAATTCTATCTGCCCTAGGATTTATAATTTGTATTTATTTTATTTATATTTTAATCTTTTAAAATTTATTAATTATTAAATAATTAATTTATTAAAAAAAGTGATTAAGAAATCGTATCATTACGTAATTTTCATGTTTTTTTTTTATAATTTTATATTTGGGTTGATGAGTTTGGTTGCGTTACGTCCACTCTTGTTAATCTTAAAAAAATTTTAAAAAAAAATTCCATACACCAACTTTTGCTTTTTAGCAGTAATATCACTTGCCACCTATAAGACAACGCATACTCTCAACCTTTTTTCTCAGAACTTCACAAGCTTTCGCAGAGAGAGAGAGAGAGAGAGAGAGAGAGAGAGAGAGGTTGGAGAGTCAGTGAACAATGGAGGGAAAAGAAGAAGATGTTAAGGTCGGAGCAAACAAGTTCCCGGAGAGGCAACCTTTGGGGATGTCTGCCCAGACAGACAAGGATTACAAGGAGCCACCACCAGCGCCCTTGTTTGAGCCTGAGGAGTTGACATCATGGTCCTTTTACAGGGCTGGGATTGCAGAGTTCATGGCCACCTTCTTGTTCCTTTACATCTCCATTTTGACTGTGATGGGTGTGTCTAGGTCCGCCAATAAGTGTGCCTCTGTGGGTGTCCAAGGTATTGCTTGGGCCTTTGGTGGTATGATCTTTGCCCTCGTCTACTGCACTGCTGGTATCTCGGGTTAGCAAATCTCCTCCACCCCCGCCTCTCTTTTTCTTGCTGTTTTAGCGTTATTGTTTACCAATGCCACTAAATAAACTCACTTGTACTAGAAAATTTATGGATTTTCTTTAATTCTTTGGGGAAAATCTTAATGGGTTTTTATTAAATTGATTTATGGATCTGTGGGTTTTCTGGGTTGGTTGAGCCATATTTGGGTGTCAAGAGATTCGTACGAGGTAAAAAGGATTTTTTCTTTTTTTAAGATCCATACCTGGATATCATGGTTTTGAGTGCTGTTCTTTCTGATGGATTTTTTTTAGTTGTCTATTATTTATTTATTTATTTTTCATCTTTGGTCTGATCTAAACTTGTTGAGACAGGCGGACATATTAACCCAGCAGTGACCTTTGGTTTGTTTCTGGCAAGGAAACTCTCCCTAACCAGGGCCCTCTTCTACATGGTGATGCAGTGCCTTGGTGCCATCTGCGGCGCTGGAGTTGTGAAGGGTTTCCAGCTTTCCCAATATCAGTTGTTGGGTGGTGGGGCCAATACTGTGCGTCATGGCTATACCAAGGGTGATGGCCTTGGTGCTGAAATTGTTGGCACCTTTGTCCTTGTCTACACAGTCTTCTCTGCCACTGATGCCAAGAGAAACGCCAGAGACTCGCATGTCCCTGTGAGTATTCTAGCTTTCTGTTTCTCTTTTCCTCTTTTGGCTTGGGTTTAACCCTGTTTACTCTGTTAGTAAATCTGCTTGATCTGGTTTTCTTATGTTCCTGCTTTGATTTCTTCTCTATGTGCGGGGTGTGGATAAATTTGTGTGAGATTATTGCTGATGATCCTTGCAATATTTGTGAATATGGTGGAGGATAGCTTCCTTGGATTGATTTCGTTGCTTCTTTCACGTATATTTTGTTTTTGGGAAATGATTTTGATGTTAGCTTGCAGCGGCATTTGGTGTTCAATTTTTGTTTAAATTTGCTTCATGTTAATTTCTATTTGATATAAGTTTTAAAGTTTTGTTTGTTGATGCAACTGTTAGTTTGGTTTTTTCTTTTTTAAGTTTACTTTTTGTTAAATTTTTGTTTGAATTTGGTGTTAAATTTTTGTTTAAATTTGCTTTATGTTTGATGTAAGTTTTACAGGTTTTATTTGATGCAACTGTTTGTCTTTTCAATTTTTGTTAATTTTAGTTTCAAAATTGGTACAAATTAATTACAAAATGGTTCTGGCTATTAAAAAAA
>JAVXUM010000020.1:2481618-2492248 GCA_035590655.1 Pouteria glomerata | reverse complement strand
CGGGCTCGCCGCGCCCAGTTTTTTTTTTTTTTTTTTTTTTTTCTTTTTCAAATTTAGCCCACCCAAAAATTTTTGTGGTCCAGTTCACTCCACCTTTAAATTTTTTGTATAGCTTAAATTTTTGTAACCAACTCATTCTTTCTTTAAATTCTTTGTTCAGCTCAGGCACACCTCAAAACCTAGGTCCGCCCCTGGTAGGGTTCTTGACAAATACCAAAACATCCACCTTGGGGTAGTGTTATTGCTATAACTTCTTATGTTTTGGCTACAAAGAACCCTAGAAGCACGTAATTAGTTTAACAGGTTCTTCCAGAGCATGAAAGATGCTCTGGCAAAACCCTTTCCATTTTTTTCATTTTTTGTGGAAACATTTATTTGTAGAAAATATCAATTTTTTTTTAGCCTTGCTATGTTTAACACAAGGGAGTAGATTCAAATTTACTTATCTTGTGGATCTCACTGCCTAGTGCTCATAAATTAGATTTAAGCATTTGTCGGTTATGTTGTCTTTTCAAAGTTTGCAACACTTGGAACTAAATGGTTTCGTAGAAATGTGATGATTGGTGCCACCCTCAAATGTTTGTTGGACAAATATTTGGTAATTTGGAAGCCATGGTAGTTCACTGTTAGGATCAAGACGTCTCCAAAAGATCATTTCAGGGAAAGTTATGACTCATGGTTCAATCCTAGCACGGTTCATAAATGAGCAGACTGATTTTGTCTCTTCTTCTTCCTGGTTACTTTCACCTTTGAGCCACACAACTCAACTCAATGAAATATTAGTCCCAAACTAATTAGATTCACCTCACCTTTAAACCATACATTGACTTATATTTGAATTGTATATAATGGGGATTCTGCATGTAATCTCCCCACTCCCCAAAAAAAAAAAAACTATTGGTATAACTTTCATTATAGCACGGTTATCCCAGTTAGTAATTCACAATTTTAAGTCAAGGTAGGGTAGTTAGCTTTAGAATCATTGTCTTTGCATGAAAATATATCTTAACAAGTGATAATTTTCCACAACTGCAGATTTTGGCTCCTCTTCCCATTGGGTTTGCAGTTTTCTTGGTTCATTTGGCTACCATCCCCATCACCGGAACCGGCATTAATCCAGCCAGAAGTCTGGGAGCTGCCATCATCTACAACCGGGACCATGCATGGGATGACCAGGTAAGTACAATGAATTTTTTATTTTTTTATGTTTCTCTTAGTAGAGAATAACACAATAAAAGATACGACCTTGAGTAGCGTAAACTCAAAAGAGTTTGTGAATTCAAAATTCTACAAACGTTTCTTCCGCTGAAGGCCACACAAACGGGCTTTACCCATACTTGCCCGGTTCGCGGGTCTTCTGGGGTTCACGAGGCTGGGTTTTACTCACTAGGAGGGGGTCTAATGTTTGGTTTTGCTTTAGGAGGTGCGTTTTTCATCAAGTATATGTATGATAGAGATGAAAGGTAATGTTAAATTGCTGTGCTTTTTTTCAGTGGATCTTCTGGGTTGGACCCTTCATTGGAGCTGCTCTGGCTGCTTTGTACCACCAGATTGTGATCAGGGCCATTCCTTTCAAGCCCAGGGCCTAACTCCTCTGATATCCATGTGCATTTTGTTTGTCCTTTTAGTTGTTTGATTGGAAAGGTGGGGATGGTTTGAGGGATTGTTAATTATGTGTGTAAATTATTCTGTGTTTAAGCCTGTGGCTGGCTGTCTATGATTGAAAAATTATTGGATTGTTTTTTGTCAAGTTTTTCTCCAATCTAAACATTTTCTATTTTTATTCTCTTATTGGCGCCACTTGCTTGAATCTTCCTTTCTCATCTCTGTGATCCTTTCCTGTTTATTAGATGTGGCCTGTGCCTAAAAGCATAGTTGTCACCGAGTTTATCATCAAACTTGTCACGTAGAACAACAGTCACATTAACTGCTCTGAATTATTATATAGATTTTTAGTATTTTCATCTGCAAACTATTTTTGATAACTTCTGACATCTTCGGGTTTTTACAGAACCTTTGGAGGGGTTTAAAAAAAAAAAAAGGTATTCATTAATTAAATAATTTTTTTATTTCATTTTTTTATTTTTTTCAAAATAAAAAAATTAAGAATTGATTTTGGATTTTTTATTATTAGAAAAATGAGAGTTGGTTTGGGATCTTTTATTATTTTGTTGGCAAATTCTTGTTTCAAATCTAAATCTCTCGTCAATTATTGCTCTTGATTGTGGAAATGAGAACAGAGACGAGAGCAGGGATTATATTGTGAATGGAAATAGGTGAAAAGAAGGATGGCCGCTCATGTGGTTCAGTGTTCTATTACTCTTCTAAATCGGTCTGTCAGCCGATAAAAGAATTGAGTTTTAGCTTAATCCAAAATTCAAGTAAGGTAGTGGGCAGCCATCTCACATCGATGAGATGTTAGGGTGTGTGTTATAAACATATTTCTAGTCTAATGATTAGGTTTTAATTTAGTTAGTTGGATTTTGAATAATTTTTTTTGAATTAAAAAAAAAAAAAGTACGGGAATAGAATGGAAAGAACAAAAAAATGCCCTATTTGGGGCTCTACAAAATAAAATAAAATAATACAAAATTTTATAAATTTTTATAAATACGCAGTCCGAGATTATAAAATTTAAATTTTGTACTCACTACACAAAGTCCGATACTGTAAAATTTAAATTTTCTACTCACTACACAAAGCCCGAGGCATTAACTTTTTATTTATACAACTCCAAACACACCCAAAATGATCAAACTAACTTTGCTCTTTCGAAATAAAAGAGTGTAATCCAGTGAGATATGTAGGCTTCTTCTTCTTCTCCTCTTCTTTTTTTTTTTTTTTTTTTGTGTGGCATTCGGTGAGAATGGAATGGACTATTTTCAAGTTTTGAATCGAAAAACTCGGTTCTTTCATTTTCTAAAATTAACTATTTTATTTCTTGCAACAAATGCCAATCAAACAAGGGACTGAGATTGCGCGTTTGACTTTTTGAGTAATTATTCATTTTTTTATTTTTTTTTAAGAAGATCAAATTTATCCATTTATATTTTAAATTTTTACTAAAATAGTTAAAAAAAAAACTCTAATTTTTTGTTGCTTCTCAAACTTTACTTGACTTTTGACCATAGAATTCAACCATTCTTTTTTTCTTAGGGAATGTCTAACCAAATATGCTGTTAGAATTGTTGGCTGAGGCTGAGTTGGGTTACCAAATTTAGCTTTAATTTTTTTAATTTTTTTTTTTGTCTTATATGACCTTTTTTTTAACCAAAATTTAGTTTTTCTTTTCAGAAATTTTAATTTTTAGATATGTTAATGGCATTTGTAGAAAAAAAATCGGGAATTCATGTCCGTTTTAGGTAAAAATTATTCATTTTTTTTTAATTTTTATCCAAACGCACATAAATTTATAATTTTTTTTTAACATGCTTAAAAGTTATAACTTCTGAAAAAAAAAATTAAATTTTGATTGAAAAATCATATAACCAACCAAACTAGGTCTTTTCTCACTAGATGAGGTCGGTTATATGGATTTAACGACGCCAATCAAATCTATTAAAGGTCATATCCTCCGTTAAAACCATGTAGGTCGGGTCATGTTTAATAGTAACTTTTTAAGTATTTTTGGCTCTCTCTCTCCCTTTTCTACCCATATTAGTCTCTATACGTTCATACCTTTTAACATATGCCTCCGTTGGATGCCTTTTAACATGACCGAACTACCTTAGTCGATTTTCTCTCATTTTATCTTCAATCGGTTTTATTTCTACTTTACTTCTAATCTCCTTGTTCCTAACCCTATCTCTTTTAGTAATCCCGCACATCTATTTTAGCATTCTCATTTCTGTAACTGTTATCTTCTTAACATGATTATACTTTATTGACCAATACTCTGATCTATATAACAACACTGGTCTTACTGCCACTTTATAATATTTTCCTTTAACCTTGAGGGGAATTTTTTGATCACACAAAACACCTAAAGCACTTCTCCATTTGGTTCACCCGGTCTTAATCATGTGACTTACATCAGTATCAATCCCTCCATTTTGCTGAACCATGATCCAAGGTATCTAAAGTTTACTTTTTTCTACAATCTTTTGAGTGTCCAAACTTACTTCTATGCTACTCGTTATCCTATTTTAACTAAGCTTGTATTCCATATATTCCGTCTTGCATCGACTTAACTTCAACTCTTTTGTTTCTGACGTTTTCCGCCACAATTCTAGCTTAGCATTCATTGATTCTGTCGTCTCATTTACTAAAACAATGTCATTTGCAAATAACATACATTACGATACCTCATCCTGAATATGTCTAGTAAATCTTTGATCCGTCCATCACTGACTTTAGCAAGCATATTTGTAAATCAAATAGTTAAGGGTACTTGGATTAGGTGCACTAACACGTTCACCTCTTTAAAATGCAAATCAAGTGTTCATAGGTCACAATGCATCAGTATTCGCTATAAGATTTATTCTATTCTCATTGTTCTTCACTCTTGCACTAATTGCCATTTACTTATTTCATACAAAATTATTACAGTCATAAAAAATTATTATTTATTTGAAAATCAATAATTCTTACTTAAGTGATGAATTGTACGAGATAAAGTAGCAGTGGACATAACGTTGTTATTGCTATAACTTCGTAATTTGGAATATTATTGTAGTACAATCCAATCTTTTCTTCCTTGTCAACCATTAATTTTGATTTTTTTAGGAAAAAATAATTATTAATATTTTATTTTATTATCTTTTTTTTTTTGTTTACAGATGTTAATATAGAGAAACGTTGAATAAAAATTTTGTAAAAATAGGGAAATAATATTTTTATTATATTTTAAAAATCTGTTAAAAAACAATGATGCTAATGGTTTCAGTGGGTGTTTGTATCGGTAAAAAACTCTGAAAATTTTTAAAAATTTTTATTTTTTATTTCACTGCTCACATTACGAACCTATAAATTATTTAATTTTATCTCACTTTTTATCGTACCAAAACAAATAAAATTCTCGTTTCTTACCGTGGATGAAGTTTTGGTTCAGGATACTGTTAAAAAAAAAAAAAAAAAAAAGTTTTGGTTCAGACTACCGCTCAAAAAAAAAAGAAGTTTTGGTTCAGAGTCTTCCAAAGAATAAAGAATTGGACGCAAAGGCCAGTGTAGAGATTTAATAGTAGGACTTGGTAAAATGTTAGGGCTGTGATGACTTCGTACGTTTACTTGTAAAACTTGCAAAAAGTTAAAAAATTCTGAAAAACGTTGATAAAGATGGGAGAAAGTTGGTAAAAATTTTAAAAAATTAAAAACTAAATATGAATCCATAATGATATCGTGTAGTTAAAAAAAAAAAGACTCAAGTATTATTATGAGCTTTCTAGTTTCGGAATGAAATATCAATTCATGAAAAATATATAGTAACATGGCGTAGTAAATAAAGTCCAATTTTAATTGCGTAAAATGTCATCTACTTTTCATGATCTAGAGAGTGTTTGGAGTAGTAAAAAGTGAGAAAAAATAAAAAAAAAGTTAAAAAAGTTGTGAGTTCGTAATACGTACAGTGAGATAAAAAATAAGTAATGATTAAAAGTTTATAGAATTTTTTAGAGGTTTTTTGCAAACCAAACGCACCCCTAGTTCTTATTAGAATTTTGAGAGGTGTTTGGTGTAACGATAAATAATAAAAAATAATAAAAAAATGTAATTTAGGTAAATTTTTTTTACATTTAAATCACAATCATCAAATCATATTTTTCAGAAATGAGTAATAAAATTTTTTGACTTTTGGGTTAATTTTTTGTAAAAAAAAATTAATGGAATAATTTTTTGTCCATGTGACAGTTTTATGTCAAAATTTGTAAAAAAAGTTATTAGAGTTTGAGAAAAAAAATTTTAAATTTGTAAAAAAAAATTATTGAGATTTGTGAAATATTATTAGAATTTGTAAAAAATTTATTAAGGTTTGTAAAAAGTTATTAGAATATATAAATATATACAAATTTATTAACTTTTACAAACTATGAAAAATATAAAATGTATTAAAGAATTATTAAAATTTTTAAAATTTTTAAAATTTACAATTTTTATGGCACTAAACACACTCTAAATAAATATATATTTTTATTATTATTATTTTTTAGGGCCAGAAAGTTAAATATATATATTTATTATTATTTTTTTATTAATCATCATTAGAGAAGTTTATAGCATGTCTTTAATTACAAAAAATTTGTAAAATATATATATATTAGTAGTAACTCGTGTTTTGAGCGGGAAGTTAAAAATATAAGAATAATTTCAATAGTTAAATAAAAAAAATAATTTTTAATTATTAAATCTTAAATTATAAAAAAATATTTTTAAAAGTCTTATTTTATTATATAGATATATATTTATTATAATTTTCGAAAGCTGAGCGCTGAAAGGAAGTACTCTCTCTCTCTCTCACACACACATTTACATCCATTTGTTAGTTTTCCCGCTAGGGGGTGATGACTACAGGGGACTGGGAAGAAGACGAGTGGGAGCTTGTCAACGACGATGGCTTCGTTTACAAGCGGAAGAAGCGACCCCGAGTTGATGCCCCCACCACAACCTGCTCGTCCGCTCCTCTGCCATCAGATCCGGCGGCGGAAGAGAAGAACCGAAGGGAAAGGAAGAAAAGGGCATTAACGAAACTGAGAGACAAGTACCAGAAGGAGATTGACCGCTGGGAACATTTATCGAACGTGTTGATGGCATTGCAGGAGAAAGCCCAAAGCCAACAACAACAATCGCACGAGCAGACGGCGACAGTGTCCTTTTTTGATTCGGCCCTTGGCTTGCCTCCTCCAACGGGGAATTCATCGGAGAATTCGGACCAGCGACTCGTCGAGGACCTGTTACTTCGGGTAACGCTTACGTTCTTCTTTCCCGCTTTTTTGTTTTGATGCAATGGATCAATTTCTGGGCGAAAGTTTGTTCGTAGATCCCAATTTGTTGGGTTGCTTTGAGGGTTGCTTTGAAACTGCTGGAAGCCGAAGAAAATCAAAATGTTGAGTCTTTTTAGTCTTCCGAAAGTGCGAAACCCAGTTGCAACTAAACAATTAGGTGTAGGGTCAAATTCCTAGCTTATTTTCTTTTGTTTCCTAGCAATTTCTTAGCACCCAAACAGGAAATTGTTTGATTAATTGTACTAGTTTTACCATAAATGCATCACGTATTCACATGCCATCAGTTTGGTGTACAAAATTAATTTTCAGCTGCAATCAATCTAACAATTGAAGAATCGAAGCTTATTTAGAGGCATTTGATTGATAAGATTGGCTCTGGGTTTTGCAGGTAGAAGCAGAGGAAGCAGTTATTCAAGATGTATCCAATCTTTGTGATATGGCTGAAGCCATTTGCAATTTACATGAGGAGACTATGAAGCAAACATTAGTTGATCTTCCAGTCTGGGCATCTCCCGCAGAGCTCATGGCATCTTTGTGTGATAAGCAATCAGAACCAGAACCACGCTGTTGAGTTCTTGGGAAAAAAAGGTTTCAAAATTTAGGCTGCTTTCTGTTGGTATCACTGACCTTCAAAGTTGTAAAAGCCTTATTTACTACTGTAATCTTTGTTATTATTGTAGATTTCTTTTTGTGCAATAGATGGATAGTGAATCCAAAGAATTTGGGCAGGATTTGTCAGAATAGAGCTAACTATCTTATGGATTGAAACAATATTTGTCCTTCCCTCACAATCCTCCCCCCCCCCCCCCCCCCAAACAAAATGATATATGGGTGTTTAAATTGTGAAAGTTACAATTTCGGTATTTGTGCAATGAGTAAAAAATTTAAAATTTATAAAATTTTGTAAAGTTTCAGACCGAGGTATGGCACATACATCTATACTTAGGTATCCACACTAAATGTCAGGCTAATCTCCTAGAGACCCACCCCACCCTATTACTAGAACAAGAGTCAGGTAACATTCAAACTAGTGATCTCTACTTTTGCTTCAATTTAGTAGAGGTCTTATTGCTGAAATGTCCTCGCCTCAAATTTGACTGTAATAATTATGTGGCTCAAAATTATTAGTCTGGAATATTTTCTCAAAATGCATGGATGGAAGCATGGCTTTTCTGCCAAGGCACTACATAATCATCATCACAAAATGAGCTAGAAATGCCACTGCTGATTAAAATTTATTGAATACGGTATGATAGAAAAATAAAATGCTATCAAGGTTCAATCCGTAAAAGGTTTAAAATAATAAGCAAGAGAGAGAATAAAATTAGGAACACATAGCTCTCAAGTTGCACCTATTGTGTTGACAGGGTTTTGAGTTCAATCTCTTTTAGAAAGAATAAAATTAGGAACACATAGCTCTCAAGTTACACCTATTGGGTTGATAGGGTTTTGAGATCAATCTCTTTTAGACAAGGAGGAGCAACCTTAATTGGTTGAATGAGGAATCCAGCTTTGTGACATGCATCCTCTAGAAGCTTCACTTATGAAGGTCCATTAGGACAGAATGCAACCCCAGCACCCACACTTCGGCCTACCTCCACCATCTTTATATTTATTGCACCAATAGCATCATCTCCAAATATGGCCCTGTGTAAGATACAAAGAGGGAGGGAGCTCAATAATAAAGATAATTATACGCGTCTCTGTTTGCATATGTATTTATATAACATTAATTGGATATTTACAAGCTTATATGGGAATTGTATAGATATGTTGGTACAGGACTTCAAATAAGTAATTTAACAATTTCCGCAGCTAAGAATGATAAAGGAATCAGCATGATATTAACAAAAAACAATAGAATGAATAATGCATTCAATAACAATAAAAACAATGGTAAATTACACTGGCCTCCCCTAGCTTTCTTCAAAAGTTAGATAGCATCCCTTACATCTGGAAGGGTAGTTTCCTGTCTCTAACCTCTTTTTGCTTTTAATTTTTCCTAAACAAATTAACCCTCATGACACGTAAAAGCTAAGAGATATATAAAGTCTTGTTAATATCAACTAAATTTTGTATGAACTAACCAAAACATCTTCATATAAAATGCTATAATTTATAAATAATTTGATTCCTTACATTACAAGTAACAACAATTTGGTTAATTCACATAAAATATTGGATATTAGTAAGATTCTATGCACTTTTTAGCTGTTATAAATGACACCAGGGGGAATTTGGTTAAAGAAACATAAAAAGCAGGAAGATTAGAGTAATTTCCTTGACATGAAAGATGTTTAACTTTTCAAGAACCTCAGAGGAGGTCAGTGTAATTTACATTTAAACAGCGAAAAACAACAACACTTGGGGAAACAACTGATTTTGCACTTTAAAAGCTCTATTATCTATTACATTAAGGTCCAAAGACTACAATGGCCAAGAATGCCATTTCCACAGAATCTGTTGTATATTGCATGTGCCACAAATGATGATCCATATAAATGAAAAGCTTCAACAGGTTAGAGTTGGGACAAAATTCAGGTGGGCCTAATTGCTCCATGTCATTTAGAAGTGCCAGATAAAGTTTGTGCTTACCTTCGACAGTCGAAATTACGGTTCATGAGGTCTGCAAATTTGGAATAGTTCTTTTCTAGTAAAGCCGTTCGTCGTCCTTCTAAAGCTAAATTTGCAACTTCTTCCACTATTAATATTATGAACTTATCACCATCAAGCCACCTTTGTCGCACTGTGCTGTGTACCTGTATAGATAAATGTGAGGCAAAAATGTGTAATCTTTACCCATAACCTCATGATGTTGGACACACTCCCCTACAAGGTTAAAGCCCAGAACTTAGAAATTAGATTTCCAGGTCAAGCCTACCTCATGCCATAAAGTTGCTTACTCTACAAATGAATATTATGAAAATATAGTAACATGTATCATGTGCTGACTTATATCAGCTTCAACCAATCACAGAAATCAAAGTCTAAGATAACATTTTAGCAAAAGAAAGGGGGGCAGGGGGGAAATTATCTGGAGTTGCAAGGAACCTCCCATACGACAGCAGATAACCTAAAAAATCAAGGTTCTAGAACATGGATTCCAGACATCAGATCAGATCACTGAAAACATAGCTTTATGTCTATATTGAATGGTTAAGAGTCTCCCTTCAAAAATCCGAGAAGTTAATATTAGATTATACTATCTCCAATTAAAGACCTATTATAAAAGTCAGATATACTCAAGTAGAATGAACTTGGCGCAAGAGGCCTCAAGGAAGAGAGAAAAAATGCAAAAAGATTACAATAACAGGTATTGCAAGAAAGTCATATGCTAACCTTCCCAGAATCACTAGGATTCTCAGCGTAGATAAGATGGAGATGTGGGAGAAGATTGATGTCCATGGGTGTATACATTCCATGGCCAAAGTCATCCATATATTTTTTGCTAAAATCCTACAAAAAATGAAAGCCCAATGGCTTAGACATTATCATATTTATATTCAAAATGTCAAGACCTGTGCCTTTAGTTCACATACCATGTAAACAAGCCCCCCATAGACTTGTGCGACCCGGTCCTGGAGACCAGCAACAATCCCAAGTTGCTTCTCTGCACTAAGGACAAGATTTGGTCTGATCTCCACTTTAATCAAATGCCTAACTTTATAGAAGTCAAGTAGACAGTTAAGAGCAGC
>JAVXUM010000020.1:2447061-2458357 GCA_035590655.1 Pouteria glomerata | reverse complement strand
ATCACAAAAAAAAAAAAAAAAAAAAAAAAACGAAAAGAAAAAGAAAAAAATGATATACTCTCATTACAAGAAAAAACATTGTAGGCGAGTAAATATTTGGCGAGGAAGCTATTTTGCTAGCTAAAAGATGACATTAGGCGAGCAAATAGAGATGCTAAAATTATCCGTACTTGTCGTTTTACTCACCACCTTACTCGAGAAGAGTATGGATATACTAATAGCTAGAACGGAGACAGGTGTGATAGTCTATCCCACCTCATACCCGTTTAAATACTTATTTATAAATTTATATATTTTTATTTTAATATTTACTTAATATATATGTATATATATTTTTTATTTAATATATACAATATTTTTAATACTTATTTTATATATAAGTATAACTTATAGTTGTTTTTATGTTTGAAGATTAAATAGGGACGAGGACAGCAAATTTGCTATCTAACAGGGATGGGTATGGAAAAAAATTTTCATCTCTAAAGCGGATGGGGACGGAGAAAGTGATACGCCTCAGACCCGCCCTATTGATATCCTTACAAGGAAATACTAAATTCCTCACTAAAAGCCTAAATTCTTTCGCGAAAATATTTTCCTCATTAATTGACATATTTAGCTAGATTTTAACTTCCCTCATTTACTTTAGGCGGGGAAGTAGTTAGGGGTGTGCAAAAAAAATCGAACAACCCAAAAATCGAAGCAATCAGATCAATTTAGTTCAAGTTTACACAAATTTCAGCTCAGCTTTTGAGTTAAAAAATTAGCAAACTAATATTTTTAGTTAAGTTCTCAGGTTAATAAGTACCCAACTCAAACTAATCCGAATCCAAACCAAGAATAACCTAACCTAAGCTAAAAAATTAAATATATAATATATAAATGTTATATAATATTACACAATATTATAAAACTAAATAATATTATAATAAATAGATATTTATATAATCCTAAAATTTGTCAGACCGAACTGGCCTAAATCAAAAATGGACCCAACGTGAAATGGCCTGAACCAAAAACTAAACCTAACCAACTTAATATTTTTGGCTCGATTTGATTCGGTTGAAATTTAAATCAGTTTGGTTTGAGGTCCAAATTTGGGAGATTGAAAAAAATCAATTTAATTTTGGGTTAAATATAAATTCAAACGGAACTGACACATGCACAATCTTAAAAAGGCTTTTACCTCAGAAGCATGAAAACCTTTCTTACACGATGAAAGTTTACATGACAGATGGTATGTATGCAAACTGGTAAGCTATCAATCCATTGCGAGACATATAGCATCTATCTAGACTGGCCAGCCATCAAAAAAGGTTTACCTCCGCTTCAGCTAGCAGGAGACATCCACAGCCAGGTGGAATCGGTTGGTGTAGAGTGATGTACAATCAAGTTAACCAAGGTAAAGAAGTATTTTGAATATGATGTACATTCCGTTTTAACTTGCAAATACTAAGAAAAAATTTGATTTCGAACAAGCTCAATTTTGAATTAGCTAATACTATCAAAACTTGCAAATGCAAAGAAAAACATATATTGAGAAATTCATACAAGAGTGCATCTAAAGAAACAATATGACCTTATAGACTTTTTTTTATGAATAAGGCTTTGTTTGTTTTGATAAAAATATCTGAAAATCTCTAAAAATCTTATTCACTTTTTATCTCATTACACAATTTATGAATTCACAATTTATTCTACTTTATCTCATTTTATTTCACTTTTTATCACTCTAAATATATATGACTATAAAGACTTGAAAGCTTACATCACTCTGAACAAATGTTTATGTTCACACCTCCTGTAAAAAAAAAATAGAAAGTCTTCGGGCACGTAATAATATGTTATATTGTAACATGAGGAATGGTAGCGTCAATTGCAATTGACACATCTCAGCCGTCAATCTCCGTGGGGCCCATGTAGGACCCATGGAGACGAATGGTTGAGATGGGTTAGTTACAACTTACGCTACCACTTCTCACTGTAACATATAACTTCTTTTTATATTACTCAATGGTGAGAATAAAAGCAAATTGTTTATCATATACCAATGCTTTATAGTGAATGTATGTGATTATGTAAAAATATTTGATATGATAGTTCATCTGATTTCTTCTTTTTTTTTTTTTTTGAGGGGTAATAGTTGATCTGATTGGTCCAATTGTTAAATGAGTAAACCTTCACTAGTCCTCAGATCAGACGATGTATAAGCAGAATTTAATATTATAATACAAAAAAAAAAAAATTCATAATTGTCATATTTTCCAAATTTTTTCCTTCAGAAATCCATCCTCTATTCCAATTGTTTGCAGGACAATTACAGTTTATCCTCTATTCCAATTGTTAAAACAAATAACCTTTGGAAATACATTTTGTCCCTTGTGGTTTGGCTCACAACAGAGGAGAGTATTAGATTGAATGAAACCAGATTCATGTTCAAACATACGCCACTATCTGAAAAGATATAGAGAAAAACCCTTACATGTTTTGCCATCCGAAAATCTGCCAATTTCACACGGCCACTGGGGTCAACAAGTATATTTGCTCGTTTGACGTCCCTGAAGACAAACAGTTGGTGATTAGAAACATCACGGCCGCTGGGTTCAAAAAGTATATTTGCTCCTTTGATGTCCCTGAAGACAACCAGTTGGTGATTAGAAACATCTGTTGAACGAAGGATTCAATAAGTAGCAACAAAAATTAGCACAAACTAAAACTCACCTATGAACTGTATTTTTAGCATGCAGATATGCAAGCCCTGACAATATTTGCTTAGTGTAGCTACGAATGGCTATTTCACCCAACAGACCATAATCTTGAAGAAGTTTGTGGATTGAACCACCAGACACATATTCCAGGTATATATACAGTTTGTCATCAACCTGTTAGAATATAGAGTCAATGATATGAGCTATCACAATCTGAAACCTTGATTACCATATAGTGATCCAATATTCCTTCATAATAATGCAAAAACACAAGCTAAAGAAACTGAAATAAAGGGTACAAAAAACTCTACTGTCTCCAATAAGCTTTCGGCCGTGACAATATTTTAGCATGAAATACTAAAATGGCACAATAGCATACATAAAATTAAAAACAAAATGAAAAAGAAAAGAAGAGAACTACATCAAAGAGCAGAAAAGACGTACCGTTTCATATCCATAATACTGCACTATATTTGGATGCCGCAAGCGACTCAGTAGTACAATTTCCTGTCAAATAACAATCGCCAGTATGAAGTTTTTCTCTCAATTCGTAAACAGAAGTCTGAAATAAAATATACAAAGACACGAGACTTGTTCATCAAACTGCTAAACTCCAACAAATCTATCCAGAAGACTTACTTGTCCCAGCTGTTGTGCACTTTCCTTTGACTTTATTTCATCTGAAAATAGTGTCACCTCCTTCGTTGCACACATCTCACCACTCTCACTATAGACCAGGCAGTAAAGTAATCATAAATGTGATTGGTATAGACGAAAAACAAACACAAAAGAAAAGGTGCATAATTTGTAAGAAAAAATCTGAAACATCACACCAGTAAAAATACATGTCAAATAATGGAATTCATCCGTTCAATATTCAATGTGTCAAACCAGGAATTCTACCATCAATTATGGGGACAATATCTACAATAAATAATAGCAGTGACAAGGGAAAAAAAACGAAATGCAGTCCTTTCATACAAACCTGTTAAAACCAAGATACACATGTCCAAATGTGCCTCTAGCAAGCAGCCGTCCCTTCTTCCAGCATGAACCAGGGCCTGTTGGAGTTTCTGTCCTGCCAGGACTTCGTGCTAGCGGAGTTGATGTGGTTGAATATGATGGAGAAAAGGGGCCTGAGTTAAAGATTGCTGGGGGGAGAGGCAACCAGTAGCTTTGTTGCTTCTTCTCATCAGAACAGTTTGCAGGCATCTCCATAGCCATCAGTCCATATCGGGGTTGCGGAGGGGTGACAGCACCACTGTGTATTCTGGAACTGGGCCCAGGGATTATCATTCTTGGGCTACGTATTGGAGAGCACTCAGGGCTACACCTGCTGTGAGGCCAAAAATTTTGTCCTGCCATATCACGTCCAACTGAATTATGACCAGAATTCTGACTTGATCCAGGACTGGAGCAGTGTCCAGATCCAAACAAAGTTATATCTGGGTAGGGCTTTCCTGCCCAGACACCGGTATTCATGATGAGTTCATGACCAAATACTCTCATTGGACTTCTACAAGGACTAGACATTGAGCTGTCTGGAGCACTGTTAAAAGCATCATGACTGGGAATATGTAGATTTGGCACATGAGTGCTTAAAGGCCCTTGCTTAGGCAAAGTAGGGCGAGTCTGGTCATTAATCAAAATGTTAGCCGGCTTCAAAATCTCCCTCAAGTTCTTTCTGTTGGCAGCAGGGGATTGTTTTTTAACCTTTATGCTTCAACATAGGCAAAAATCATTTTGTTAGGTACAGAAGGAACAAAAATTACAGCAGATGCAAGAAAACAGCAACACGTACAAAAACCATCATCAACCATAGAAATCAGGCGCTTGCTGAGAAATACATCAGAATTATTAATGACACACATGCAAACACACCTGGAAGGGCTGTCCATTGCAGT
Source organism: Pouteria glomerata (assembly GCA_035590655.1). Taxonomy (NCBI): domain Eukaryota; kingdom Viridiplantae; phylum Streptophyta; class Magnoliopsida; order Ericales; family Sapotaceae; genus Pouteria; species Pouteria glomerata. Next base: position 2,453,748 of record JAVXUM010000020.1, on the reverse strand, counting down.
TTTGCAGTTTTGTTCCCATTTTCGAAGTCATAATGATCTGTTGAACCGAAGACACCCCACCCCGAAGTTTCCTAATTCTCAAGTACTTACTTAGGTGTGGGATCTATGCAGAACTCCAAGCAGTGTGAGTATATCACAACCACGAAGAAAGTCACCCCGCAATCGAATTGAATCAACAGGAATGGCTTTATGCTTTTTTAGGATTGTTGCAAAACTTTTGCAGTCCCTTACTTCGACCCGGAGATCTGAGAAAAATCACTTGACAGATTGGTGCCAGCGACGAACCTTTCCACGCGGTGTCGTTGGTTTAAGAAAACTTTAGTGGTGTCGTTGGTTCAATGAACGACATACCAACCTCCTGCTCCCCTTGTTCTGATCTTTGCATTCGCTCCAAAGTTTCGGAATCTGTTGGGGAAGAAGACCGGCATACAACCGGACACCTCCCAATCCCCCGCTGTTCTTGATTTTTTCTTTCGATCCGCTCGTGTGAATGACTTTACGCCCTCAGCAGCTTTCGAAGTCTCACTCCGGTTCCACCACCAACATACAATCGTCGACGACACATAACCGACAGCTTCACCTGTTAAGCTAGCGGCACCGGTGTCGTCGGTCCAGTGACAATACTCGTTACAGTTTTATAATTTTTTTTCACGCAATTATATTTAGATATATTATATAATTAATATACTTAATATGATGAAAAAGCACAGAGAAAGTGTTTTACTCGTTGAAACATTTCAAACTTTGTTTAAAAAAAAAAAAACATTTCAAACTATTTGGAAAGAAATATTTTTTTCTTGACTAAGATTATTGTCAACGAAGAAATATTCTTTTTTCTTATCTAAAATTACTATTAGTAAGAAAATAAGTTTTCTTACAAAAATTTTTCCCATCTATATAACATTTTCTTGTAGTACTAGGATATTTAGTTTATCAAAAATTTTAATTGTTATCAACTTTTTATATAAATTGGCCATACAAACACCACTTTTATACTAATTCTTTTAATTCTGAACGCCCTATTAAATTACCTTGCAATCAAATGAGAATGTATGTGAGCCCAGGATGTGATACATCCGTTATCACCTCTCATAATATGTGTATTAAAATAAGTAAAAATATTTACACTCTCCTATTAATTATTTTTTACTTCATAATAATTATAATAAAAAAGAGGGATGTGTAATGAAAAAAATATATTTATTATTTCTTTATTAGAATGCGGGACAAGAATTTTTTTAGGACTAATTAATATATATTTCACTTCTCATCCACGTGAAATTAAATGGGCACGTTTCATTGGCCAAGCCGGATAACTTATATATCATACTAATATTCACTTGTATCTAAAGGCATGGACCGGAACTGGCAGAAGTTTCACCCAGAATTGTTGGTAATTGACACGTATACATATGTCAGATCAGGTGAGTAAAATCGTTAACTAAATTTCTCATTGTCTTCGAGAATGCCAGAAGGGTAATCCGATGATTTTTAATTAATTTAGTGCTCTTTATGGTATGATCAAGTGACAAGAGCAACACTGATGTAGGGTTAGTTAATTAATTAATTAAGGATAATGTTGATTAAACCTAGCAGGGGCGGATGCATATAAAGATAGGGGGTCAATTGATCCACTTGAAGTAGTTATAGAAAATAGTATAATTTTTTAGATATTTTTATATTTTTATTTTTTAAAATATATTTCTTAAAATAAATTATTTTTATATCTCAAATAATTTATTAATTTTATTCTTATTTTTATATTAAATACATTATCTTTATTCATTAATTTGACTCTAATAAAACAAAATCCTGAATCCCTGCTGAAACCTAGAAGCTAGCATTAGCCAAGGTGGTGGTTATCCTGGCAGCTGCTTTACTTTAAGGAGTCTCTTTCCATTTTTTTTTCGCTTCATCACTCTCTGTTCTGTCTGTGTTTGGGCGTGCTCCAAGTTTTGGTCGCAGGCATGACCGTGATGTGGGACATTTATGTATTACGTATATGTGTATGTATCATTATATAACCCCAGACGCTGTGTTGAGGTCCATCCTTCTTATGCACTCCAATTTGTTAACTTTTCGTACTCTAATTAAATTTTCCTCTTATGCTATTACGCCAATTTTTATTTAATTTTTTAACCATCCAAACACAACTTAATTATCAGATTAGAAACACACAAATTTCTATCATTCTCTAATAATATGTTTATTTAAATATATACCTATATTCTGCAATCTGCATTTTTCTCTTTCCTGCAATCTTTCCTAGAAAGTTGAGAAATGGGAGTCATTGGTATGGTTGGCAAAGGTTAGTATAATACGAAAGGTTGCAAAAGGCCATAACTCTGCAAAAGGCTATAACTCTAATTGTTTTAAGTGGAGGCGTGTGAAATAGCGGCCATTTATTTAGTAGGTGAGGAATTAGGGTTATGAACAATTTTGGCCATTTTTATCTCCCTTGCATTCATTGGCTAGTTTGGGTTTTTTTTTACATGCTTAAGAAATGCCAAAATTGTTGGTTGAATTGATGTTCTGTCTGTGATTCATAATTTCGGTGGTATTTGAATAGTAAAAGAATATATAAAAGTATTAAAAAAATAAAAATAATATATGATGAAATTTAATTAAAAAATTAATAAAAATAAATAATTTTTAATAAATTAAACACTCCCTATATCAAATCATATGATAAAAAATACGATACATATAATATATATATACCATTATATTCTTTTTATAAATATTTGTGATGGGATATATATATATATATTAACTAGTTTTTGCATGTACCAATAGTACGCAGAGATAAAATTTCAATCGTTGGATTAATGTATATATATCAAATTAATGAGTAAATTTATTATATAAATATGTAACTTCTGATGAATATTTGAGGTAGGGTGTGTACCCTACCAATACTTTTTCAATCAGTAATCAATTAGATAGTTGTCAATAGTTAAGGAAGTGGTGAATCGGATGGTTATTAATAGTTAAGGCAATTAAAAATTCAAAACAAAATGAAAATAGAAATGATATTCCACCCGAAAAACAGTTTGATAAGAAAATTTTAACAAAATAGTGTGGTAATTTTGTAATTACACTTAATTTTTATAATTTTCTTATTTTAAAATAATAAGTCCATATACTTATTCAGACCATTTTATTTAAATTAAAAAGGTTAATAATTTAGATAACTATCTACACTAATCTATTAAAACAAAAGAAAGAATTGAAGGATTGACACGTCGATATGTCGTTTTTATTTTTCCATCCCATTTCCTCCGCAGTTAAAAGTGCATTCGGGAAAGGTAGCTAGTACCAACTACTAACCTTTTGTTTTTTATTTTTTTTTAAATGATTAAATCTGTTTTTTATATTTTATATATTTTTAAAAAAATTGAAAATCAAAACTATCAAATTGATAAAGAAAATTTAAAAGTTAATTTTTTCTTTCAAATACAAAAAGAAAAAAAGAAATTAACTAGTTATTAATCAATTAAAAAAATTAATTTTTTTACTTTTCAAGTCAAAATGAGAGGAATGACTGTTGACTTTTCAAGCAGCTACTCCTTGCACGTGTGGATGATTTTCACACACGACATTTTAGCTATAAAGTTCATCATAATAAAAACAAGTAATAAATAGTATATAATAAATTATAAAAATTTAATCATAAATAAAAATTTGATGACATGTATTAATTAAGTATAAATAAATACCTACGACTTTATATAAGAAAGTTTGTAAAATAAAAAATTACTAAAAAAAAAAAAAAATTAAAATGTTTTACTACCGTGACACATGCCTTTAAAAGAAAAAATACATTTACTTATGTTGGCAGTGGCAGATCTGGAATTTTGTTATAATGGGGTCAAGTCAACAAGTAAATGTAATGTACTTGACTTAAAAATAAGAACAATAAAATTATTTAATATATAGATCAATTTGTTTTGAAAGATATATTTTATGAGGAAAAGTACAAAAATATTTCAAAAATATTACTACTTTCTACAGAAATTTTGCTTTCAGTGATGACAAAATTTATAAATTATTTGAAGTAGAGTGACAATTTGTTTTAAGAGATATATTTTATGAGGGACAAAAGTATAAAAAATATCTCAAAAATTATATTATTTTCTACAGAAATTTGACTTCCAAAGGATCTTGCCTCTGTGTGCATCTGCCCATGCATGTTGGTGTTAGACGCCTTTTTTTTTTTTTTTTTTTTTGTTAATTGTTTTGGGTGTTTTATTTAATTATTTTTTAATGTTTTTGATATTAATTAAAATACTTTTGCCCCTTATTTTAGTGTTTGAATATCAAATACTATTTTTACATTGACAAGGCATTCACCACGGCTCAATACATGTTCAAAACTTTTTTTTTTGGCAGTTGAGTTTTTTTTCCCCTTTTTGGGCTGTTTTATTTATTTATTTATTTTTAAGTATGTGTTTTTAGGTATTTAAAATGGTTTTTTATTTTTTTAAGATCTGAACATTAACTATATTATTTTTTATTAAAAATATGAGGAATTATTGGTGGTTGGACAAGTGTTATATTTTTTTCTTTTTTTGAAGAATTGACATAAGCCCATCGCTTGCAAATCTAACAAGATCAATTAAAATAATATTCAGAATAAAATTAAACTAATTTATATATAATCTGAAGTTGCACGTTTATTATTATAAGAAATGAAAAAGGATACAAAATTGAAGGTGCTATAGTTTTTACGTGTATAGTTCGTTCAATATTATTCTTGTTTTATGAAAATATAACTTCTTAATTTTTTAAGAGTAAACTAATAGTTGATTAAAAAAAAAAGAAAACACAATTACTAACCCCCTCTCATTTATTAGATAGCCTGGGTTGTTTCACTGTTGATCAGTATCTTCTTTCCTTTCTCTCTCTACAATTATTGTTTCCTTCTGCGGTAGTGCTGGAGCATCCGACCCTCGCTGGCTTAACTTAGCCAATACACCATGGAAGACGATGTACATTTTAACCACCTATTAGAGTGTAGATCAGATGTTCAGTAGTTGTTTCCGTCCATCTTCAGAAATGCACTATCAAAATACATAAATAAGAACAAGTAAAAAAGAATATCGAGTCAAAATAACCATTTACCCAACTTAGATGAATTTATCAATTTTCCGATTAAGTTCAACAACAATGCAAACCTAAAGTTCAAGACTTTTCCTTTATTTTTCTCTGTTTTTCTTATATAATTAAATAAATGTTGCATTACGTATATATATATATATATATTCTTATTCAAGATCTATAACCCAAAAATAACTAAAAAAAAAAAAAATAAAGTTTCCTCAATTCTAAATCAGACTTTTATTTGCTTAAATTCAATATTAGAAAGAACTTGACACTCTCCAATAAGTTGTTGGTTTCTCAGAGAACTAGACTTTGGGTATTGAACTCACATTCATCGTTTGTTCCTAATGTTAGAGTGTTTGTGCATTGAAAGCATCATTGACGAAAAGAAGGGATAAAACAAAAACTCCTAAAAATAGAGATTAGAGTGAGCAAAAACAAACTAACCCAGCAATCAAATAACATGTTTTTAGAGAGGAGTTTTTTTTTTTTTTTTGGAGTAATGGTGTAGGAGTTATTTTCTTTTTTCTTTTTTCTAGCAATGGTGTTTTTTTGGGCAAGGGTAAAGCAAACCAATAAATGTGTAATACCCGAGACTTTTGAACGAACATGGGTTATGATTTTTGAAATGCCTTAGAGGTGATTCTGTGTAATACCCGAAACTTTTGACTTAGCATGTAACATTCGGTATTTTATTTTAGCATATTTTTGTATTATTTTAGAGAAAATGAAATATTTAAAATGAGTTTAAATGTATTATTATATTTTTCACGGGCTGGGTTAGCTCGGATTGAAATTGGGCTGGACAAAACAGGACAAGGGCCTAGGTTTCTTTTTCCTTTCTTCCTTTCTTTTCCTTTCTTCCCCGTTTTCGTTTCTTTCTTTTTTCGTTTGTCTCGGCTGGAACCAGAAGAGAGAGAGAGAGGAGGAAGAAGAGAGAGAAAATAGGAGAGAGAGTGGTTTGAGGCGAACCAATAGTCGATCCGGGGAGATCTCGACGCGGTGATCATCGTGGTGCGGTCCATTTTGTGAGATTCGAAGTAAGGAGGAAGAGATCGGAGTTTGAAGTTCGGAGTTCAAAGGAGTTTTTTCATTTTTCTCTATTTCTCTTCAGATTCGAGGTAGATGGGACTTAGATTCGTGCTCTAGACGTTGTAGGGAGCATTTTGGTGTATATATATATATATATGCATGTTTTGATGAAATATGGAAGAAGTCATATATATATGTATATATATGTCTGTGTGTATATATATATGCATGAATGTTGATAGATCTCGTATGTTTTCGAGTAATTTCTGAAATGGAAGTTGTAGAATCATGCTATTTACATGTGTGAACATTTATATTTGAGTTTTGAGCGAGTTCGGGCTTGGATTGGATGAATTTGGAATTGAATCGTGCTTGGAACGAACCCATATGGGTTCCAGGTCTCGGTGGTCCGGACCAGGGGGTGGTCCAGACCGGTTTGGTGGGTGGTCCAGATCACCGTGAGCAAATTTTGTCCGGGTTGGTTTGTTTTGTCTCCAAATGCTTATTTTGGCCCCCGAAATCGATAATTGTTGATTTTAGTGTATAAAATGG
>JAVXUM010000020.1:2401785-2414204 GCA_035590655.1 Pouteria glomerata | reverse complement strand
ATATGTTACTTTAACAAATAAAAGTTAAAAAAATAATTATTAAAAAATATTGGCCAATCGTGATATAGCATACTTATAAGTCAATTATCTTGAAAATATAAATTCATTGAAATAAATTTTATTACACATACTATTATTACATCATTTTAATAATTGTTTTAGTAGCCGTTTAGCCATTATTGACTTTTACAAACTTTTCAGATTTCTCCAATTTTAATTAATTTTTTTCAAATTTTCTCTAACACTTTTCATTAAAATTTGCTAATTACATTTTTAACTTTTATTAATTTTTTTTTAATTTTTACAAAATTTCTTCAATTTAATAAACTTTTACCAAATATATAATTTTTGTAAAAGTTATATGTAATAATATTAAAATAAAAATTATTAAAAATTTTATTTTTTATTTTTTCACCAAACACCCCCATGATAACATAATAATAGAACTGAACTTACTAGAAAGCAGAGCTGTGCGCACGAATACCTGCAAAGGAGTTGTCCATTTTACAATGGGTGGTCTCTCACATGGAAGCATGTGCTCCCAAACAGAGTACCCAAAAGAGTGTTTTGGACTGGTGTTGAAGGAGCCAAATCCATTATCATTTCAAGTCAACTCGACAGTCATTTGGTTGATGGGGATGTTTCTGTTTGTTTGCATAATTGACTCGTGGGTGAGAAATGTATAATTGAGGTTTGAAATTTGCGTCCCTTATTCTTCTTTCACTAATACAGTCGAGACAAGTTGGACCTTGTGTTCCCTAGTAGGTTAAATACCTTCTTCGAAAAACACAGAAAATATTTAATTTTTTTATTTTTCTTTTTTTTTTTTACAATAACTTTAATTTGTTAAATGAAAATAGAATAACACAAAGTTAGAAAAATTAGTAGTAGAGTACAAATCTCATCAATCAAAGAAAAATGCTTTTCATAATTTATATTTATAGTCGTGCGATTATTCGATTTTAACTATTTATATGTATAAATTTTGTATTATATAAGAAATTATTCATATCTTTATGTAATTTGACTCATAGAGAGTTCAAATTTAAATTTATGTGGTAAAAATTAAAATTATTAATCAAAAAAGATGATGAGTAATGTAATTCTGACTCAGACACATTTTGAATAAAACTAAATTTACATAAAAATCTATGAAACTAACTTGTAAAATAAAAATTTATGAGCTTTCTTGTTGTATAGATGACACAAAAAGTATAAAAGTATATGTATTTAAAATTTAAAATTTCATATAAATTAAAATTAAAATTCTAATTTAAATTTTTATTTTTAAGAAAATTTTTAATGAAAATTAAAATTTAAATATTATTTTTTAAAAATAAAAAATCTTAGTTGACTTTATTTAATAAGTATCCATATAGAGATTTATTCGATTATTAATTTCAGTGTTTTAGTAATTAATTAATTCATTCTAGCCTGGACACTCTGAATTATCTAAAAAATATATATATATATCCATATGGGAAGAGTGTTAAGTAGAAAAAAAAAAGTATTATTGAACATTTAATAAATCTAACAGTTAAAATTATCCCTAATTCAAATTATTAAACTTTCTATTATACAAATGATATAAAAAGTATACATATCTAAAATTTTAAATTTTATGTACACCAAAATTGTCTAATAGGTATCCATATAGAAAAAAAGTGAGAGAGTATTTTTATTTGAACTAACCGAAAATACAATTAAAGTGGAGAGAAAAAGAGTTAATTCAGACAATTAAACAAAAATCCAACTGTTGAAAGCATTTAAAATTTAAAATTTTAAGTTTTCTTAATTTATAGATAACACAAAAATTGCGAAAATATATGTATTTAAAATTTTACCTTTTGTGACACTAAAATTGAATTTTTCATTTAAACATTTAGTTTTTAATTTTTTTAAATTAAAGTATAAATATCACCTTTAAAAAAATAAAAATTCTTAGTTGTTTTGTCTAACAAGTATCTATATCAAAAAAGTAAGACTGTATTTTTATGTAAAATAATTGTAAACATCAAAAGTGGAGAGAAAAAAGTTAATCTTGTCAATTGAATAAATCCAACGATTAAAAATATTTTGAATTTAAATTTTTAAATTTTTTATTATATAGATATATAAAAAATAATATTGACATAATTATTAATATTGGTGTTTTTGGATAAAAAATAAAAATTTTATGTAAAAATGACATATAATTAAATTTGATTAGAAGAAATTAAAAAAAGCTAATAAAAGTTGGAATTATTTTGGATATTTGTTACTAAATCAAAATTGCATTTCTCATAAAAAATAATTTTTTTTTCAAATTTAACTTGAATATGCTTTCTATAAATTGACTATTAATTGATTATGATGCAACCAATGTAATTTATTTCTCTATTAATTACTCACATTGAAGACTAGATTTTTTTTTCTTTTAGATTTAATTCATTAGTTCGCATTGACAACATTCCTTTAATAATGGGACGCAATTATTTAATTGATAATGGCAAAAAAGAGAAAAAGGGGAGTGAGTGAACTTAACCAAAATGGACAAAGTGCTCATTCACCCAAACAAGAAAGGAATTCCCATGGAAAGGACAAGGGACAAATAATTGGCTCGATGAGTGAAAGTACGAAAAGTTTTCCATACTTTGCATATGACTCATTAGTACTAGAGTTTAAAAAAAAAAAAAAAATTGGTACTAGATAATTAACTTGTGATGGGTTTCGTGGGGTAGTCCAATGGCCAAAGGCTTAGAGTAAATTCGAATTATCTCAATTTCAAATTACGTTTATTAGGTGATTTCTTGAATCGAATCACTTATCTACAATTTGGTAAAGTGGGGTAGATTGTTTGGCTTATCATTTTTTTGTCAAATTTTATTAAAATTTAATTATTTTTTTGTACTTTCTTCCAATTAAATTTTAACACATATCACCTTTTATATCAATCAACTGTACTTTTATTATATTTTTTGTCAAATTTTTTTCTTTCAAACACCCCCTTAGTAAGGCTTACTCTTTCTAAGTTTCAGATTAAAAAAAAAAAAAAAACTTATAATATCATTTGATTTATCAAAATTAAATTTTTTTTATTTTTTCTAGTTAAATTTTGTTATATATTATTTTTACATTAAATTTTTATCCTTTTATTATATTTTCTTACCGATCAAACACTCGCTATATGCAATATATATAGTAATAGTGATGTATGTGTATATAATATTAAAAATATTTGATATATATATGTGTTTAGAATTTTAAAAAATTTTAAAAATATTTATAAACGGTTATAAAATTTAAATTTTTATCCCATACACAAATTATAAAACCGTAACCCATACTAACTTTAAATAACCCTATGTATAAATATATATAAAAAAATTGGCTTGTATAATTGTGAAGTGCGAACTCAAAAAAACTGAGAAGGGCATTGTCATTGGACGTTTAGTTTGGTAACAAAAAGTTAATTTTGGGTTATTCAGTTTTTTTAAATAATTAAAATTACTTTTTACATTTTGAATTATTTTTAAATTATAATTGATAAAAATGTAAAATAAAGAAAAATATTTTAAAAATTAACTGAAAAATTAATTTTTTCTTCTCAATCACAAAAAAAAAACTTTTTAGTAGTTAATTTATTACAAAAAAAAAGTTAATTTTTTTTCCAAACTAAAGTTTGGAGCTAGTAAAAGTTTCAAAAATATTCAAAAATTTTTAAAATCTTCAATTATGTATCATTTTTATACTAATCTTTACTTTTTCTTTATTTTTTTTGGAAATTCTAAACGCAACCTAAGCTTTTAAAAGTGTTTAGGTTGAGTTTGTAAAGGAAAAAAAAAAAAAAGTTAACTTTTTTGTGACTGCTTATTAATTAATTATTAAAAAATTAAGGTGATATTTAATTTATTTTTTTAATTTTGTTTTTTATTTTTATTTTTTATTTTTCGTTTTTAAAAATAAGAAAAAAAAAACTCAAAACGTATTTAATCAATCATGTTTTTAAAATTTATTTTAAAAAATAAAAAATGAGTTTACACATAAATAAAAAATTATTTTAGACATTTTTAATCTAAAATAAAAAAATCTCAAAATAAAAAAAACTTTTATGTTTCCTTATCTTATAATTTTTAAAACAAAAAATACATAAAATGAAAAAAATAAAAAATAAAAAATATACCAAGTAACATTTAAATTTTTTTGTGTAATTTTTAATTTTTTATTAATTTAATATTTATCTATTTTAAAATTTTAAATAGTTAAAATTTTAAAAAATAAACTTAATCATTTTAAAAAAATTCATTATTATAATTATTTTTTTCAAACACAACTTCTAATATCTACTGGTGGAAGGGACCCAACCGTACCACTATCATATCCTCGTCAAATCCGCCTTAGTTGTGGGTCCCAAGTATCGCGGCTCCAACGGTGCTCCTTCTCTTTCCTGTCAGTCTCTACCCCAAGTTCTCCAATCCCTCGGACACATAGGACATCTTCCCAGGGAGAAACAGATGGTTCTAAAGAAAGAGAAAGAGAAAGATGTTTTTGGTAGGGGGAAGTGTGGGTGGGCTCTGTGAAACAGCTCGGGCGGGGTTCTGAAAACCTGTTACAGTTTCTGAAAAGGTAAAACCCATTTTTTTTCCTTTTTCCCATTCGTTACTTCTTTTTCTTTCTTTCTTTACTTAATTTTTTTTTTCTGTCTCACTTTTCAAGAAATGGGTCTCTTTCGAATCCGTTTCTGAACGATAAACCTTTAATTTTTCACTTCCTCAATTGGGGCAGTAGTGCTACCCTTTGGTACTTTATGCACAGTGATTTGATATGGATATATATATACATCTATATATGTTCTTCCAGTTTCCTATGTATATGGATTCTTTTTTCTTCTCTTTTCCTCTTCTAGCACATTGATGAAGTGTGTCTTGTTGATTGTGAATGGTAATCTGAGATTTGGGCTGCTTTTAGTTTCTAGATTTTGAGAAACTCGGTTTTTCGATTTGAAGGAAAAGATTCGGACTTTGATCGTGGAACAGGTAAGTTTTTCGATCTGAATTCATGTGGAATCTGTGATTTACTCTATTTTGCAAAGTCATTCTCCAGATTTTAAACTTCTTTATGGTTTGAAGTGCTTATCTAGATCTACAGTGCCCCAAGTTTCAAACTCCATTGACGTGGCCGCAGTAGATTTTATGATCCCGCAGCCGATATAGAAGCTAGATTCATTTTTTGAGTAGGTTTGGTTGTGTTCACATGGTTTGTGCAAGCATGAAATCTCATATGCTCTCATTTTTTTTTAGAATTTTATACTCATTTTGGATGCTTGGGTTTTTCCTCACATAAATTTTGCATTTTTAATGCCCAAATGGATTGGTTTAGGTTTCTTCCCTTTTTTCACCTTTTTCTTTTTTCACCTTTTTCTTTTTTTTTTTTAATTTCTTTTTTGAATCTTTTAATTTCGAATCTGTGAAATATTTTGCCATTTAAGTGAACACAGTGATATAGAGAGCTGTGATATTAAGTGAACACAGTGATATAGAGAATAAAATTGTTGGCTACCCACAATTTTTCCACTTTTTATTTGTAGATGGTTTGTTTTCCCTCTATGAAGTTCCAAAATATTGTCCAAAATTTAAAATGACTTTCTTGACCAGAAAGTTGATGTTGTTTTCTGGACTTTCAGAGATTTTCTCATTCTGTTTTGGTTCACAAACCCTTCTCTCTATTTCAGGACAGCTCTGCAGAATGCATATGGGATATCATGCATTAATGATAGTAATGATCATATAAATATGGATTTTCATGATGAAAGTTCCAGATTTGAGTCGTCAGGTGTTGCGAATTTAAGGACTTTGTCGTCTTCATCTTCTGCATTCTTTTCGGCGAGTCAGTCACCCTTTTTCTCCCCAAGATCACCAACTAGTCAAATATCAACACATGCCGACATTCTGTGTGATCGTGGCAATACAGGTGTTGCTCCCCTAAAATCGAGTTCAGGAATTCCAGAGCCAGAATCTGTAGCCAATGTCAGAATTCTCTCATCAGATGTTTCATCTATCCCTGCAGCATCTACCTCGGGTGAATTTCGGAAGTTCAATCACATTTCTTCCTCAACTGGCATTTCTAAGAGCATGCTTTCTTGTTATGGTATAGGCCGTGACAACGATCATTTCAGGAACAGAGAAAAGCATAAGAAGCTTGGGAGATTCCATGCTATGCCATACTCTCCAGCTCCAGCTTCATTTTCTTCTCACAAATTGACGAGTTGTGATGTGTTTATAGGTTTTCATGGTCACAAGCCTTCATTAATGAGATTTACTAATTGGCTACGTGCTGAGTTGGAAGTTCAAGGGGTCAGTTGTTTTGTGACAGACAGAGCTCGGTGTCGAACCTCTCGGAAACATGGAATTGTTGAGAGGGGAATGGATGCATGTACCTTTGGAGTTGTAATCTTAACTCGAAAATCTTTCAGAAATCCATATACTATCGAGGAGCTATTATTCTTCTCGGACAAGAAGAATTTGGTTCCAATATACTTTGATTTGGGACTGGATGATTGCCTTGTGAGGGATATAGTCGAGAGAAGGGGAGAGCTATGGGAAAAATATGGGGGAGAACTCTGGCTTCTTTACGGAGGATTGGAGAAGGAATGGAAAGATGCTGTTAGTGTCCTCTCACGTGTCGATGAGTGGAAACTGGAGGCTTGTGATGGCAACTGGAGAGATTGCATAATACAGGCAGTTACTCTTTTGGCATTGAGGCTGGGAAGGAGAAGTGTTGTGGACCGATTGACCAAATGGAAAGAAAAGGTGGAGAAAGAGGAGTTTCCCTTCCCTCGAAATGAGAATTTCATTGGTAGGAAGAAGGAACTCACTGAACTGGAGTTTATGCTTTTTGGTGATGTTAGCGGTGAAGCAGAAAGAGATTATTTTGAACTCAAGGCCAGACACAAGCGAAAAAATGTGACAATTGGTTGGGGCAGGAGCAATTCGGCAGAGGAAAGACAAGGAGAACGACAAATAGAGAGCACCAGAAGGAAAGGTAAAGAACCAGTTGTATGGAGAGAATCTGAAAAGGACATAGAGATGCAAAGCACTGAATTTCCTCAAAACCAAGCACCAAAACTAAGGGTTGGTGGTAGGCATGGAAAGAGAAGAAGATCGAATAAAGTGTTGTATGGCAAAGGGGTTGCTTGCATATCAGGAGACTCTGGAATTGGCAAGACAGAGCTGCTTCTTGAGTTTGCATACAGATTCCAGCAAAGGTATAAAATGGTTTTATGGATAGGAGGAGAAAGCAGATACATCCGGCAGAATTATTTGAACCTCTGGCCATTTCTAGAGGTTGATGTGGGGGTAGAAAGTGGTTTAGAGAAAAGCAGGATCAAAAGTTTCGAAGAACAGGAAGAGTCAGCCATAGTCAGAGTTCGGAAAGAGCTTATGCGGAGCATTCCATTTTTGGTGGTTATTGATAACTTAGAGAGTGAAAAAGACTGGTGGGACCACAAACTTGTAATGGATCTTCTTCCCCGTTTTGGTGGAGAAACCCACATTCTAATATCCACGCGTCTATCTCGGGTAATGAATCTGGAACCTTTAAAACTTTCTTACCTATCCGGAATTGAGGCAATGTGTTTAATGCAGGGGAGTATTAAGGATTACCCAATAGCTGAGATTGATGCTCTCCGCGTTATTGAGGAGAAACTTGGAAGACTAACCTTGGGCATTGCCATTGTAGGTGCAATTCTATCCGAGCTTCCCATAAATCCAAGCAGACTTTTGGATACCATTAACCGAATGCCTTTGAGGGACATAATGGGGAGTGGTAGGGAAAATCATTCATTAAGGAAAAATGGCTTCCTTCTGCAACTCCTTGAGGTTTGTTTCTCAATATTTGACCATGCAGATGGCCCGAGGAGTTTAGCAAGTAGAATGGTGCAAGCAAGTGGTTGGTTTGCACCGGCAGCCATTCCAGTTTCTCTTTTAGCTCTTGCTGCTCACAAAATACCTGAGAAACACAGACATACCCAGTTATGGAAATTTTTTTTGCGTTTCTTAACTGTTGGGTGTACGTCATCATACATAAGGAAATCAGAAGCCGAAGCCTCTTCAATGTTATTAAGATTTAATATTGCAAGAAATTGTACAAAGGAAGGTCATGTCCAGTTCAATGAACTTATCAAACTTTACATGCGAAAGAGAGGAGTGACAGGAGCTGCAAAGGCCATGGTACAAGCTGTCATTACCCGTGGGTCTGTTTCCGAGCATGCTGAACATATTTGGGCAGCATGTTTTTTGCTATTTGGATTTGGGAATGAAGCTAGAGTTGTTGAGCTGAAGGTGTCAGAATTGTTATTTCTTGTGAAAGAAGTGATTTTACCTTTAGCCATCAGGACATTCCTTACATTTTCACGGTGCAGTGCTGCTCTGGAACTACTTCGCCTATGTACAAATGCATTGGAAGCTGCGGATCATGCATTTGTCACTCCTGTTGAGAAGTGGTTGGATAAATCATTCTGTTGGAGACCAATCCAGACAAATGCCCAGTTGAATCCTTGTCTCTGGCAGGAGCTAGCGCTTACAAGAGGCAATGTGCTGGAAACCAGGGCAAAGCTAATGCTAAGAGGGGGACAGTTCGACATAGGAGATGATCTAATTCGGAAGGCAATTTTCATAAGAACTTCAATTTGTGGGGAGGATCATCCAGACACCATAGCTGCCCGTGAAACTCTAAGCAAGCTCACAAGACTTCTCGCCAATGTTCAGATTCATAGTTCACCATAGATTCTAAATTTTCTCGTGAGCAGAGGTTACATGAGAATTTTACAAAGGTTCAGAATAAAACTGATTTAAACTTTTTCAGAGAAAAATTTGTTATACCATTTTAAATATTAATTAGGCTTTTCATTTCCAAATTCTGTACTTTTGCTATGGTAATCCGAGTCACATTGTTGATTTGCCTTGTCTTATTTACTTTGTTGATATCACAGCTTCTGTGCACTTTTTTTCCTTGAATGATCTCTTTCCTTATATACTGCAACTGTTAAAATGCTGATTTGAGTTTCTCATAGTGCGCTTATCTACAATATTTGCTCCTCAAGTGCCATCACATCAATGCTGGATAAGCTAGTAGTGCTGCCTCCTGTTCTCTTGTTAGATTGTTTGCTTTGCTTGGTAGGTGATATGTCTCACTGATACTAAACTCTCTCTTGCTTTTGATTCTACAAATCAGTATTAAAATTGCAGAAGTGATGTTTTGGAGAGAAATTTGGGAATTTTACTTGGATATGTTGGATTTTTATTATTGATGAGTTGTTGAGCAAGAAACAAGGATGAAAACCTAGATTGTGTTCCATTCAGCATAATGGGTAATACTCAGATGGCTTCATTTTGATGAAAGAACAACTAGTTGCCAAAGCATATCATGGATGTAAGTAAACTACTGACATTTAGTTCCCTTGTATTATCACCGGCTATATGAATATCTGGACGTGCATGTTTATCTTCTTGTATCACTGGCTCTATGAATACGGACATGCATATTCATCTTCTTCTTGTTCACAATATATTAATTCTTGCGATGGATTGTTGTCTCCTTGAGCTAATGTTTATGCATTCTGGGTTTTCTTTGTGCTTTTTTACAAAAAAAAACCTTTGAAATAGAATTTAAAGGGTGGTCTTGAAGTAACTGTTGTTCTATTGTGACTTTAGGGGTCACTTGTTTGAACCTTTGAAATAGTTTCTCTACGAGTAGGGGTAAAGTTGCATACATCGGACCCTCCTCTAACCCTGTAATGCGAGTCTCTTGTGTACTGGTTGGCCTTTACACTTGAAAGAGACTTCTTTGTTGGTATGGCCACGAAGAAAATTTGGCCTGTGAATTGGTTCTCATCAGCAAAGATGGTGGTCGTAATTTCAGTGAGAATGCATGATCACATCATCTCTGTCTGGAACCTAGGGAAGGGAGAGGGAAAGCAAGTGCGTTGACTTTCTTTATGATTTTTTTTTTTTTTTTTTCTTTCCAAATTCAACAACCAAACAAGGAGTAAAGAAAAATTTTATTCACTTCTCTTCTCCGCAAACCAAGCGTGGGGTTAAAAGTTGGTTTTTCTGCATATAACAATCCGTGTCCTCCGAGGATTGCATCGAATAAACATGATGCAGAGCTTTAAAAGTTAAGGGACGGCTGAAATTTACGTTGAACCCTTGCTTCAACAGAGTGTAAAAAGTCAGTGAGTTTACTTTCTATCTTGGATATTTTCCTTATATTGTACACTTTGAAAAGTTCTGTGACTAAACTTCGGCCAGTTTCTTTGTAAGTTCTTTTCGATCTCCTTATTTTCTATTTATATATTTTGTTTTCTTTAATTATTACAAATATGTTATCAGAGTCAATAAGATTATAAATTTTTACAAATACGGAGTTAGAACCCGGTTGGGTGACCAGCAAACGACTGCGAAGGAGATTTCTCCGTATAAAAAAAAAAACAAAAATGATTTTAAATTTTTTTCGCTGAAACCAGTTGGATGACCGCGACCGGCTGCTGAGAGGATTTCTTCATATAAAAAAAAAAACGATTATAAATTTTTTTCTCTTGAGCTTATTGACAGAGTAAGCTTATAATAGAATAGTATCAATAAGGTATTTCATAATTTAATCTTAGTAATTTTGCTGCCAAAATTAATTTACGTTTATTCTGTTTAATTTGTCATATTAACCTACGGACAATAATATTAATCATGCACAATAATATTAGCCATGCATGTGTAATTCCCAACATTAGTTGAGATTGTGCATAGCATTCCTTTTAATTTAATCCTATCTTATAACAGATGTTTGCGTAGTCATACAATGCAAATTGTAGTTACTAACTAAAAAAGAAAAGAAAAATTGACTGGAGGATCATTGTTTTCTCATTTCCAAATATATAGCCTACGTTTAGCTACTATATATATATACTGTTGTTTATGTTTATAAATTTTTGAAAATTAATTATAAAAATGTGTTAAGTAAAACTATGTTTATTTTTTCTTGTGAAAAAAATTGAAATTTAGTTAAAAAAACCCAAAACATAAATAAAAAATTATTTTTTCACTATTTTTTTATTTTCATAAACACTGTCAATTTATTCGCATGACATTAAAATGATTTATTTTATACAATTAATTTTTAATAAATAATAATTACCTATTAAAATATTTATTTTTATAAGAATTTTTATTGTAAAATTTTAATAAAAATAAATATATTATTAAGATAAGATTAATTATTATAAATAAAATTGCATTATCAAATCTATTTTTTATTTTTGATGTAGTGAAAAAAATGAAAACTAAAAATAAAAAAATAAAATTATTAAGTATAAAAAAATATAAATATTACTAAACTAGCCCATAATAAGTCGCTTGCAGAGTTTTTTTTTGTTATACGAATGATTTAGAGACAAAATATATAAATACTATCGAAAGAAAACAAATTAAAAAAATATTGTTAATAAAATTGTTGTTTCATACTGCAATTTATAAAACCACTTCAATATTGTTCGGGCGTTAAAAAATTACAATGTAAGAACAAAAATCGCAATCTGAGAAGATGATTCCTAAAACCGCGGTTTGAGAGCACAGTTCTCCCCAATGCCATTGTGCTGCTTTGACTTGGAAGACTTGTAAAGGTAATGATGAGAGAGGAAATAAAAAGTCTGAAGAGGTAATGATGGGAGAGAAAAAAAAAAAGGTTTGAATGTAAAGATGGGTCCACTGTTCTACTCATTTTTATTTATCTATAAATAAAAAATATTTTTTGAAATGAATTGTTTTTTTATTTTATTATTATTATTTTTCTTTATGTGTTAGGAGTGTACAATGCATGTAAATGTTTGGAACGTAAAAAGTTAGTAAAAATATAATACATTAGTCACTGTTTGATTTCTTACGTTTCAAACACTTGTATATATTGTGCACTTCTAATATATAAAGAAAAATAATAATAATAATATAAAAAATAATTTATTTTAAAAAATATTTTTTATTTATAAACAAGTAAAAATGAGGAGAATAGTGGACCTATCTTTACATTTTAGACTTTTTTTTTCTCCCATCATTACCAAGTCTTACAAGTAAAGCAGCACAGCAGTATTGGAGAGAATCACGTTCTCGGGCTGCGGTTTTAGGAACCGCCTTTTTATATCGCGGTTTTTGTTCTTACATTACAAGTTTTTTATGCTTGAACAGTGTTGAAATCTATTATACAAATCAGGTCATTGATTTAACATTTATGTATTAAATTAATAGCTGTTATGATGTAAATCAGATTAACGGTTGCTACTTATTTTTCATTTCTGTACCTTTAACATGGGTAAATACTAGTGGTTGTATAAATTGCGGTTTCATTAACAGTACTTTTCTAATTTGTTTTCTTTCGATAGCATTTGCATAATTTGT
>JAVXUM010000020.1:2342657-2355662 GCA_035590655.1 Pouteria glomerata | reverse complement strand
TTCAACTTTAAGAAAAGTCCACAATAAAAGTTCCTTTATTTTTGCTAAACTCAAAAAATGTCATACCAGAAAGTTCATTTCATTTAAAAGTTTTTAATGCAAGGATTTTTAATCTAAAAATAATTTTCTCCTGTAATTGTTCCACTATGATCAATCCACAATTTTAGTTCTTAAAATCTGGATGAATTGAAAAATATTATTTTTTTAAAAAATATAAAAACATGTATTGATAAAAAAAAAATATTGTTTTAGTTAGTTATTGACAAGTAAAATGTATTTACGTATATGAAATTTTAACAATCGTACTTCTTCCACCCAAAAAAAAAAAAAAAAAAAGGTGTGCCCTCTTGCAAGTATAGGCATGTTGTTTCCAACAATCTCATTGACTTTTGTAGGAATGTTAACATGTAAAATTCAAATAATGATAACGTGTACAAGCAACCACTCTATCTTAATATATATATATATGTGCGTGTGTATATATATATATATTAACAAAATTTTGAAACAAACGGAGCCTTTTGTTAGTCCACAAAATGGAAATTCGGTCTAGCCAATCTCAGCGTAGCATATCAAATTAAATAAAAATAATAGGATATGAAAATGGACTACAAGTAGAAAAAGACTAACCAGGATCTAAGCAACCACATACCCCCCAGAAGAAAAAATAAAAATAGAAAAGAAAAGCCGGGGGAGTGGGAGCGGTTGAATAAAAACCAAAGAGAGACGACCTGATGCCGTGGGGAAAGAGCAGAGCAATCAACAGCAGAGAAATCAACTGGTGAGGAGACTTTCGAGTGCTTCAAAGAAAAGAGGAGCCATTTCAGGGCTTGGAGTTTTGATTGCACACTTGAGACCGCCGATTCCAATGACGGCTGTGAGCTCGATCAAAAATGGGATTCCTCGAGGGATTTTAGCAGAGAGATACAACACATCCTGGTTTCCGTGCTTACGTTTGGCTATGAAAAACATGTTTGATGCAGCCAGGCGGTCTAGGGTGGCTTCAACACTGTTTATCACAATGCCTGGGAAGTCGTTTGACACCTCATTCGAATCAGGCAAAGACTTCCATGTCTGCACAATACAAATGCAACTAGGTTACAGTTGCCACCATCAAACATCTCTTCTTAATCAGAGTTTTCCCAATATTTTTTTCCAGATAGAACATCAATCTCATTATTTTTATAACCAACGTTAATGCAACTAAGAACATCGTGAAATACCATAGAAAGCTTGAAAATTTCTTCAGTTGCCAATGATTAAAATCATTTTCCCCCCCTTCAATATTTAACACTTTTCATTCAGATGGTTACTGGCGTGGTAGAGCATACTTTCTATGGTCATGAAGGATTTAAACTTCGTTTTAGGACGTTTTGAATGACAAGAAAATGAAAAGATCTCATAAATGTTTTAGAAATATTTAAAAACAACACAAAAATACAGAAACACATCAGAAAGTTTAGAAGTGTAAATTGAAATTCATCTACATGTATGAAAACTTACTGGTAAATTAATTAACAATTTATTATTCTGGTATATTATGCTGCATTTTTTGTTTTTTTTTTTTCAAATGTGTTTCAATAGAAACATAAGAATGGTGCTTCATTTAGGTCTCGTTAGAAACAGAGACACAAACTTTTTGACCGATTCGTTGAGAAGAAACAACAATTTGTTCATTGGTCAACACCGACATCATAAGTTCACCGGCTTAAGCACCATATGTTTAAAGCAAGAGAACAATTTTTTTTTTTCTTTTACCTCAAGGAAATTAGCACGCTCCATTCTCCCATCTTCAGTAAAGAATACCAGCAATGATATTTTGTCATTGAAATACCACACAGGTTGTTGATTATTCTTCACAGCAACCTGTAGAAGTGTGGTTGGAGGACCAGGAGCAATGTTCTGGAATAAAACCATAGGCAGAAGAGTCCTTGCTAATGTTCCGGGTTGCAATTGTGGGACCTGATTAGCAATAAGGAATTAACTTAAAGCTCAATCTCAGAAAATATTTAATTTGTGACCAGGAAGTAACAATTACCTGGAGTGGTCCAGCAGCAGCAAGACCAAATGTGTTCTTGTTGAATTGGATCATAAACCCATCTAGAGGAATCTGCCCATTGTTCTCAAACAATAAACTGTAAAATATTTGGCCATCTCTTCGTACCAACTGTGCACTGATTTGCAAGCCTTGGCCAGCTGATGCTGATAATAAAACAGGCAAGGGAGGGCTGCAATTGAAGTTAGAACTATATTTCAGTGCATTCATTGGAACCAAAATCATTCTGATTCTTTGTTAACCACATTTTACTCACTTTTTTTTTCCCTTTATTTTTTTTAAATTTATAATCCCCGAAATCCCCAACCGTCGCCTTTAGCAATTAGATAATTCCCAAGCAACAACCATAACCATTCAATAATTTAAAAGAATTCAAATATAAATTTTAGACATGCATAGCAAATAAATACAGGTGCCTAGTGATTTTATATTGATTACCCTATTATACCTATAGTTCGCCATACTTACCCAGCAGCAGCTATTGTGGGCTCATCAACTGGAACAATAGCATTATCAATATTGTTAGTATTATCAAGGCCCATCAAATCACCGAGTAAATCTGGCACAGGAGCAGCAGGAGTTGGTTGCGTTGCCACAGCTTGTGGAACACTACTAGAAGTAGCTGGTGGTGATGCAGCACTGTTTGTTGCATGAGAAGGTTTTTCAGAATACGCACTTTCACTCCCATTGGGATAGTCATCTTCTTCAGCTCTCTGGGCAGTCTTCACACGCGTAACAAATGCATCTGGAGGCTTGTGATACACAGAAGACAAAGTAGCAATATTTGCAAGAAGCTCATCAAGAAGAGAAGGATCAAGCTGGTTTGAATCATCACTAATCACAGGCTTCTCAGCTAACACGACATCCTTAGCTGCCTGAGAGGATGGCAAAAAAGTCAGTTTATTATGGATAGACAGGTTTGTGGTTTCTAATTTGGCAATAAGTGATCATCCCAGACTCCAGAAGGTCCTAAAAAATGCAACTCTTCTTTTCTCCTCTAACCATGAAGTGGACATGTCATTCCTTATTCCGCTTCCACAAACCACTACCACCCCCCCCCCCCCGGGGGAAATAAAAAAGAGTACTCATCCAGAGAAAAATGTTTAGTGTGTGTCTGGAATGCCAAATTTGGCAAAAAATGTCCAACTTCTACCAACTCCTTCAATTTTCTCCAACTTTTTACACTTTTCGACGAATACACCAAAAACCCAACTATCCAAAATTTGTCTACTATATGTTTTTCTTTCCCAAAATTTGGCAATCCAAACAGGCACTTACTATGGCCTGAGCATCAGTTGACATGGGTGTAGGTTCTATTTATCTTAGAAGGTTGCACCAACCACGATACTTTCAAATATGTCAAAAGAAACTACAATTCATTATTAACCATCACAAACCTCAGGATTAGTTGAAAGAAGACGCCAATAGATATATGCACGATCACGCAAATCTGGATTGTCAGTCTCAATGGTGGCATTATTCAAGACAACCTACAAAGACTTGATAACATTTCGTGAGAATCAACAAGAAAGCAAGAATATATATGTTGGCTTTTAATGTATGTATATGCTTGCAGGAAAAGTAACAATGTAGCTTTATGAATAAAGTACGGAAAATCAATTTCAAGAGAATATAAAAGCATGTACTCCCTCAATTGTCACAATAAACACTTTCAGTAAAACCTGATTGAGCAGAAAAGAAATAGAGGATAAAGATGCAATTGGTTTGTATCATATCCGGGGCTTAATTATTTGTCAGGGGGACTACAGTGGAGCAAAATTTTATGACATCCCCTGGTCAAGGGCCAAAGTTTACTGATTAGTCGGTTGAACTTCTGTTGATGGCTTTTATTATTGGGCCATTTTTGATGCAACAGTAAAACACTGGTTTTACTCCCAAGGGCTGCCATTTTCTGTGAACAAACGCTAGAGAGAGATTATACCAAATCTCCAACTCACATCCGAAACTAATAAGACCACCGCTGTGGAATAAACAACCTGATGCCTAGAATCTATCTGCTTACACACCCAAAAAGTCTTTAGAACCAGCCATCTCACAGAGAGGCATATATGCATCCATTCAATTTAAATAACTACCTAGCTCATGACTGAACACACCTAGGTTTATTCCCAAATCATTGTTTGAACAGAACCACACCAAACCAATCATTGTTCCAACCTCTTTTAGAAAATGATTGTGATACTCAAATACAATCAAAATAGAGGGAAAAGACAAAACACCTGAATCATCTGCTGTGGGCCTTCAGTTGGCTTCTTAAGAAAAAGTTTGACAGTGGCAGTCAGCAACTGCAATTGTACTAGGGCAGGTTCCTCAGGGAAACTCTCCAAAAAGCTCTCGAGTAACTCATCGGCATTGTCAATTCTTTCTGCATATTCACCGATTATCCAGATCATTGATGCCTGCAAAAATAAAAAAAATGAGAAAGATCAGAGAATATAGAAAAATAAAAACAATAACAATCCTATAAATCAACCCTTGCAATTGTTTAGGAATACCTTAGCCTCAGGCTCATCTAAAGTGTCTAAACTCTCACAAAGTGTAGCAATGATGGACTCGTAGCTGAGAGGAACATTGAATAAATAGTTAGCCAGGAAAGGAAATAATCACTCTATGACCGTTATTAATGAAAATTTATTTTAAAAAACAAGAATCTACAACAATATTGCTGGTCCAAATTTACAGGAGAAAGCCATCAGAAGGACATAAAAAGGGACCCAAAAACTTACGTGTTAGGGTATCTTCTGAATATATCTTTAATGACTATAATAGCCTCTTGAACAACATAGTTCACTTTAATCTTAATCAGCTCAAGTAAAACACTAATGCATCGCTCAGCTGCTCTCTCTAATTTGATGGCGCAGCGTCCAATAGCACGAACAGCCTTTCTGACAAAATCAACATCTACTTCTGTAGCATATTCTTTAAACTCCAACAGAACCTGAAAAGTGTCCACCAAAAGAGTTTTAAAAACAAATCTAAATCTACTTCGAAAATTTAAAAATTAAGATAAATCCTATAAAATTCTTGTTACCTGGTCTATATTACGGTCTGAAGCCAGCTTTATCATGATCTCTAACTTTTCCATCTTCACATAAATTGGATCATTGTACTTGCAGAAAAACACCTATGAACAGAAAATAGTGTTCCATAAGTCTGGCTTTCCTACTCAAATCTTAACTACAAGAAGCAAATGCAAACCAGAAAAAGAAATCCTTTTCATCAAGTAAGGCAAAAACATAGGAAATCACCTTGATTTCATGGGCAAGAATTGTAGGTCTCCTTTGGACAATAAGGTTGATGTTTCGTAATGCAACATATTGAATCTCGGGTTCTGCAGAAAGTAATGTCACAAGAGGCGGAGCCATTTTCTTGCAAAGATTCCTAACCACATCAGTACTGGTGATGAGTTCCATTTGTTGAAGAATCATCTGCAAGGTCAGATAAATTTAAAAGGTGCGGAAAGATATTTAACGATAAAATTCAGCAGGTAAATATATTAATATAGATGGAGAATATCAATAGGAATTCAATATCACCTTAACAGCTGAAAGCACAACTGCACAATTTGCATGTTGAAGTCGTGGAGTCACACGCTCCACTATATTCTCAGCTTCACGAGCATCAGCTGCTTTGTACTTTGAAAGAGCATCCAATATAAAAACTTGACCCCACCTGAACTCGTAGAACAAAATTTTTTTCAATTAATATTGCAAAGTTAATACAAATACACCAACTCAGCTAGTTTTAATAATTTCACTATATGAATTATAGACTTACAATCAACAGACTATAGATCAGCCATATCCTGTTCAAGCATCGCAACCATTGACTATGTTACCATTCAAAACTAGTATAATACAAACCACTGAGAACTCCCTTTCCAAATGTGGAGTTATTCCACCAAGTACGCTACCTGATAATATTCCTATGTTTGTAGAACACAAACATGCCTAACGCCATTAACTAGAGACTGCTAAGCCCCACGATAAAATTTACTTTAATATGGAATAGAAACAAACTAATGGTGAATAAAATACATATACTAACCCTTTTACTCAGAGAACATGTAAAATGTTTCCTTATAAACATAATCAATGACATGCAACCTAAGCAAGCAAAATTGGCAAAATAAAAGCATATAAACCTACTCATACAATGTTAACTATGGCATGCACTTTTCATATTACTGCAGAAAATAACATATTTTTGAACCACAAAACTCACTCTGTGCATTCATTTAGAGCAGTAAGGAGCTTTGAAAGCGTGTGGCTTGTGATCTCAAATATGGGCCCGCTACTGTTCTCTTGAATCTCTGCCAGGGCTGCCACAGCATTCGCTACAACCATTGGATTATTATCAGATATCAAATCCTTGAGAGCATCCAGAAACCCCCTGTCCTCAACTAGCTCAGCATTTATGTCATAAAGTTTAGCAACACATATAGCCGCTGTCTTGCGAACATAAGGATCGTCATCCTGACAAAAAAATGAAATTCAAAAAATGATGCCCAGTTACGAGTTTCACAATTACACAGTGTTCTGACAGTAGAATAGCAGCCAGCCAAACTCTTAAGATATTTTCAACATTGTTGCATGGCAGAAAATTTTAAGGTGACACATGAAATTGTAAAAGACTAAAACTAGTAAAAGGTCAGCAAGCTTTTGAAAAGAGTAGTAAAGATCAACCTTGAGACACCTCTGAAGGGGATCACAAAGATATTCTGTGATTTTGTCAACACGAATACATCCCATCGTCCGTACAGCCAAAGCACGAATAAGAGGATTATAGTCCTGTGAATCCTGCAAAATTGCTTACAGCATACACCCATTAGAAATTTATAAAGGAAAATTTTCAGCTCTGTAAAGCCTCAATGCTAAAAATAACATTAATGTATCACTCATACCATTCAGGAAACGTAAGGTATCAAAAGAAACTTAAATTTTATATAGGTAGGATATATCCCTAAAGGAGAAGATTGAATATGATGATGTAAATTAAATTGGAGAAAGAATAACAAAATGGAAATGCTTTTGTACATGTTTGCATGATCATGAAGTTCTCTCAAAGATTTACGGACAGTTGCATTTCCACACACAGATTTAGATATAGAAAAAAGTGCAGTCTAAAAAATAAAAAAGGAAAATGAAAATAGCAGGCCATCCACACCAGATCTCTTACAAAAGTCTTTAAAATATAATAAACAAATCATCTCTTTATTTTACATCTTCCCTATATATTAATATTCCACATCTGATTCTCTAAACCATTCTCTATAATATTTCTCTAATATTTTTAGTTATAAAAAAAAAAAAGGTAAAGAAGGGGGGACATGTGAAGTGACAAAGGAAGAGGGGTGGGATAAAAGTAAAAAAGTTTGGGTGTGAGCTGGTGACAAGATAAAAAATCAAGAAATATGGGTTTGGAGGAGCTACATTGCAGGAAAATCCAGAAAATGTAGCGTATCTGACGTGGTAGAATTTTATTCACTTTTTTATATTTCATGCCCTAAAATCCAGAACATATCCATTTTAGAGAATCTGCAGTGGATCCACTAAGCTTGTCCAACTATATTTATAAAAAAGAGAGAAGATGAAACCCAGATCTACAAACACTAGAGAGAAAGATGAAAGTGTTGGGTGATTTCTCTATAAGAAGAAATTCTCAAGTTGAAAGGTTAAAGTCAGTAAGTGTACCTTTAGGTAGATGACAAAATAGGACGGAAAAATCAATTTTATTAATAAGGAAAAGGAGTCAAGGACGTGCCTATCAATTACAAAGAAATCACCCCACCCAACCTTAAATTATCAATTCCTCAACAAATGTAAAAAATTGTTAACTTTAAATCTATACCCCCAAAATCGAGCTATATTTTTGGTCATTCCTACTTTGGGGATGATTGATCAAACATATCAAGGATGGTTACTTTAATGTCCATCAGACCAACTCATGTAAATAGAATAACACTTCAATGTTTTATCATACCTAGACTAAACCTAAAACCTTGATCTTTAAAAGTTATCGATTTCCCAATTATTGAACAACTACCTTTTCTTTTTCACAACAGATATGGGCAAAACCATATAAATTTAATCTTAGTCCAGTTCCAGTATGGATATGTAGTATTAGCTTAAATAGAGATACAAACATTCAGTCTATATAAGAATTTGTAAGACGCAAGTATAAGTCAAGGTCATCCAAAAAGAAAAGGTAGTCAGCACTAGAGGAGTATTCTATAGGTGCACCATCAACCTAATTCAACCAAAATTAACTGCAAGTAACAACTAGCCCACATAAAGGAAAAGATGCTACCATGTTAGAGGAAAAATCAGATAAAACTTTCGCAAGACAGGGCCAATCTAATGATTCAAGTCTAATTACACATTTACAGCTTGCTGATCGCATATTGGTACAATTTACAAATGCTGTTTCACCATATGAATCAACTAAGCAAAATGGATATAGTGACAAATTTCTCATGAATTACATCCCTATAATAACAAAATGATTTTATTTTATCTTTTTTGATAAATAAATATAATTATATTAATTCAAAAAGAAAAGCATTAAGAAAATGACATGCATTCCGTCAAAACTCTCCCAAAACATTACTATCATTGTCTCTACAAAAGGTCATGAAAGAATTTACATCTGGTTTTGTATCCCCCCCCCCCCAATCAAACTATACAGCGTAGATAAAAAAAGACACTTAAGTTTGTACAATGGCATTTCCTTCCCTTGATAATCCTCTATGACCGCAATGGAAATTCATACTTATCTTAGATCATTGGCATAATATTTGTACTTGAAAATATCTCTAGGTTTAGCATACAATAAGAGATGAATGCTGTTCCTCAATAGTAAATCGGATAACTTGTTAATGCTTTCGGAGGGGAACCTCTCGGTAAGTATTCACAAGTTAACAACGAGTTTTCAGTACAATATTTGAGGTAAAAACTCACTTAGCACTTATTATTTAGTTGCCTTATGAAATAAATGATGGCATTGAAATACATCTAAAATATTCATTTGACAAAGAAAATTGGTAGCACGACCACAAATCTCATTCCAAAAGCCCATGACATTTGAAAAGAAAACATAGAAGGACCAAAGTTATATTATAGTTCTTACCTTGACAAATGTATTTACAGCTAGTATTGCTAGGTCGGGTTGGCTCTTAGCATAATTTATGAGATATAAATAAACAAGCTTTTTGAGCTCCAAGTTTTCTGTTTGCATGCAATTCACGACATCTGTGAATAGTGATGAAACATCTTTCCCAACAGTCATGGCAGCAATCACCTTTTTGACAGCATCCTTCCTCTTATCCTGCACAAGAAAAACAGAGCAGATATGCAAATGAAAGGCTGTTACTAATTATTATGCTATCTTGTAGAGCTGCCTAAAATTAAAACAATATTAAGTCAAGTCATCGAACCATATGTGAATCTGATATTTTGTATGCATAAAAAATATAATAACTCATATGCCAATTATATGTTTAAAAAAGCTACTCCGAAGGGATATCAAGGAAGAAAACTTGCTCGAATTCTACTTTCGGACACACAAGCCCAAAGGAGGGATAAGATCCACCGCCAATAGTGATAAAAATAGGTTCACGTATAAGCAAATTGAAATGAATCCGAAAACCCTATAGAGGTGAAACTCACGACGGACGAAATGATAAATCAAATAAAAGAGCAGCAGATCTGATAATAAGTCTCGTGAATCCCTAGTAAAAACAAAGCATAGCCGAAATCAAAAGCGCAGTTCAATCAGATCAAGAAGCAGAAATGATTCGAACTCTGCATATAAAAACATATATACTTCTATGTACAAAGGGGGGGGACAAGGAACCTTGTACTGAGAATTGAGCTCCTCTTTGAGCTCGGGGATTTCGCCCTTCTTGGTGGTAGAGAAGTACTTGGAGTCGTGTCCGCTCATCTCCGTCGCTTTTTGGGTCGACGACTCGACGGAGCAACGCTGAGAATGATAAAACTGCCACCAATTGCCGATTGGACTTTAGAGACGAGAATGTCACCCGTTCAAAGCCGAACCGGTCAAAAAAGTGCTGCCTAATGGATGAACCGGTGGGTAAACCGCTTGACCGATCTGACAGGAGGTCACAAAAAATTACCAGTAAACAATCCGAACACATTAATTTGGGTCGGGTCGGTTATACAATGAATTTAGTTTGATTTTGCGTCTTAAAAATATCAAATCTGATCCTATTTGGCACGTTAATTTTTTCTTTTAACTTTAATAAAAAAATACTAAAAAAAAAAGTAAAATTTTATTAAAAATGGTTAAAGATTACTAAAATTTTTAAAAATTAGTATCTTATAACCTAATTGTATTTAAAAGTTAATGATAAAGTTCAAATTTTGATCTCCAATTTTTAAAAGTGATAATGTTCTATGATGATTAAATTGCAAGAAAAGTTAAATTTCTAATTTTTAAAAGTGATAATGTTCTATGATGATTAAATTGCAAGAAAAGTTCTTTTTTTTTTTAAATTAAAAAAAATATTATTGATAATAAACAATAATATACATATAGTCAAGAGCATACCCCTGAAGTTACATTAAATCAATGTTTTTTTTCTCTCTCTTTCTGAGCAAGAAAAGTTAAGTTTACTAAAACGAACTTGAATCAATCTTAGCGAGAATCGGGTTCAATTTTGAATTTAAAAAAGTGTTACTAAGTTAGCTCAATAAATTAATATATTTTTTATTTTTTAATAATAATTTTATAATATTTTATTTATAGTATTTTCAATTAAAATAATATTATATTAATTTAATCAAATTATTCACGAACCTAATTTAAACTTAAATTTTTATTTATTAGGCCAAATTGAGTTATATAAAAATTGATATCAAACTGGAGCTTATTATAAATAATTCAGATTGAGAGACGAATTCTTCCCTCTGCGGGACTCGTATATGCATACACATATATATACGCTTCACTGTGCACCGTTTTCTAGGGATATGAGTTTTTACCCTGTAAATAATTGACAGGTGACAAAGGTCGACCTAGCAAGACGATAAAAATCTTGTCTTTTTGAACACTCCATTTTTTTTCACTTTTCATTTTTACATTTCTGGACTTGGCAAACCATTAAAAAAAAAAAACTTTATTTTTCTTATTGCGTAGGAGGGCCATAGCCAGGCTAAAGTTGTGGATCGCGATAAGACCCATAATGCTGAGGAATTATATGATAATTATTGCGATATATGCATGCATTTTTCCTCCCTTGTTCCAATTTTGGGTTTTCATTGAATGTGAATTGAATAACCGAGCTGAGTGAATTGTGTGCGATTGAATGTGACCCAAAAAAAAAAAAAAAAAAGGAGCGATTTTAACTTAGCTAGAATGGAAATGGTGCTACCCAAGCACACAAGAGCTTAGAAAAATCATTATTGGAAGGTCTTCTAGCTATATGCCAAACTCTCATGCAATAGATAAATTCATATGGACCTCATCAAAAGAAAAAGTCTACAAGGCTGTACTAACTTAGGATTCTATTCAGAAAAAAAGTTCAGAAGGTATCTTGACATAACTTACTTTGATTTCCTAATCACGTTCCTAAGCATGTTTTTATTTTATAGCTTGCAATTAAACGAAGGCTAAATACTAAAAATAGGATGCTTGCTTGGGACATAAGTATTGATCTCACATGTGTCTTTTGCGGTTAAAATTTAGAAAACCTAGACCATTTGTTCTTTCAATGCCCCTTTTCGGCTAAGCTAAGGAAAGTTATTCTACAAAAATGTTACATCACCGAGACTAAACAACCGTGGAAGGATAAAATCTATTAAGTTATTAGTAAATTTAGTTAAAAAAATTTTGAAAATACAATATGGAAGTTGGCTTGGGCAGCACTAATTTACCACATATGACAAGAACGGAACACAAGAACTTACAAGAGGCTTTGCTTGCCGGTTAACACCATTGTCAAAAATATTATATATGATATTAGAATCAAAACTTTTCAATTTCTAGTCATTAAAAATTCTAATATGAATATCAGATTATGTATTAGTTGATGGATCTCATTCTTTAATTAATAATTTATTTTTGTTATACAGAAATATGTTCCTAAGGTGATGTATACATTTTTCCATTAGTCCAAACTAAACTTAATTACCACCAAAAAAAAAAAACATACATGAATACAACCTGACCCATCACCCATTGTATGCGCCCATGTCTATTGGTCTTGAAACTGAAACCATCATAGGTGTCTTGAATAACTTATCAAAGACCAACCTCCCCAAGGAGATGATTGACTTCATTCATGCTTCAACGGCCAATTATGGCAGACGGAAGCCTGTACTCAAGAAGAACCGGTTATCTGTTAATTAGTTGATCTTTATTTCCAGAGGTGAGATGGTTTGCCTTCCTCTTTTTTTTGGCTGGCTCTGTACGTTGTATGGAAACCTTGGGTTGTTAATATTTGTTATATCGGTTGATTGGATTTGAAAGTATAAGAAAATGAAAGGCATTTTTTAATAATTTATTTATTTATTTATCAAATTTCAAGTTTTTCCCCTTCCATGTTTGGCCATAATCAAACAAGAGGTTATTTCTTTTTTCTTTTTTCTCAATAAATCCACCGTTCCAAACATAGTCTTAAAAGAGTCTAAATTCAATGTGCATGGTAGGAGTGTCACGCCCCTAACATAAATTGTCTGGGACGGACGGTATGGGAAAATAGGGACAATTTAAAACAAAATAAAATAAATAACCTATCCCAAGGTCAAGTTATAATATACTACTGTACATCATAGCACTACAACCGTCCCAATTCCCCATATAAATAATTATATAACATACGTCATCAATCTCCATGGGACCCACACTCCGGATCGCACAAATAAAATACAACAACATCCTAGACGTTAATGTAACCACACCCCGGTGGC
>JAVXUM010000020.1:2315380-2325774 GCA_035590655.1 Pouteria glomerata | reverse complement strand
AAAAAAAAAAGAAAAGGACAAGCTCGTATGCTTGGTGGGTAAAATGGTTAGAGTTTTAATTAAATAAATATTAAATGATTAGGGTTCTAATTAAATAAATATTAAATTATCACTCTCGCTGGTGCGAACCCCTTTTTTCAAATATTCAGATCCCAAAAAATTCCTCAAATCTCTTACTTCCTGAAATGGGCTAACTAATATTTTTACTTCTGTTTTCAAAACCCAAAGCTCTGCGTTTGGAGTAATAAAAAATAAAAAAAAGTTTGAAAGTGAAAAATTTTAAAATTTAAAATATAAAAAGTTATTTTAAAATGATAGTTGATTTGATATAAAATTATTAAAAATTATATAAAATGAAAGGTGACAAAATATTATTAGATAATTTTAAAAATTTTAAAATTTTGTGAAACTTTTTGATACAAATGTCAGTATAATTTTTTCGAAAATTCTGCCAAAATCCGTTGAGACTCACCATTTCTTTTTCAAACTTCAAAACATTCTAATTTTTTTAAAAATTTTATCAAAACCCGTTTTGAAAGAATTTTTAAAAAAATTAAAATGTTTTCAAATTTAAAAAAAATATTATTTTTAAAATTTTTTTAAAATTTTTTAAAACTCCCTTTGTTTTATTTCATATTTGCACTGCCATCAGAGAGACTTCAATTTTTT
Source organism: Pouteria glomerata (assembly GCA_035590655.1). Lineage (NCBI taxonomy): Eukaryota > Viridiplantae > Streptophyta > Magnoliopsida > Ericales > Sapotaceae > Pouteria > Pouteria glomerata. Next base: position 2,325,105 of record JAVXUM010000020.1, on the reverse strand, counting down.
TCTTTTTATTTTTTATTGAAAAGTCGTGGTCGTTTTTCGAAGACCTTTCTTTTTCCGACGACATGACTAGCAGGCGTTTTTTGAAAGATCGAAAGTCTTGAAAAAAGGATTCGACTTTCGTCTTTGTGTTCGTCTTCGGACGAAAAGCTGAGGGTTTAGGGTTTCGGATTCGAGGTCTGCGAAGATGTCGATGGCATCGCAGGAGCATATGGAGAAGATGCAGCTTCGTCAGAACTACCGCAACCTCTGGCACTCCGATCTCACGGGCACCATTCAGGCTGACACTCGCTGTACTTACACTCTCTTTAGTACATTTCACATACACGAATATTTATCTACGAATATCAATTAAGTTGATTTTTTTATTTTTTTGGCAGATTGCTGCTTTGCATTTTGGTGGTAAGTACTGAGATCCGCTGTGAATTCTTGATTTGTTTTGCTTCTTAGATCTTGTTTTGTTATCGGTTCATTTCGTTGGGCTGGATCTCTAGTAATTTTTGGAAAAGAAAAAAGAAAGGATGAGTGTCTCCGTTGACTTACTTTTAATAGGATTGACTTCGTGATCTGCATCTTCAGAATTGGATCGGATAGTCCTATGTTTCTTGTCACGAGTTCCAATTGATTAATTGATTGATTAATATATTTCAGTAAAGTTGCTGGTTCTTGTTAATTTATGGGTCCTATGGCCGTGGCTTGAGATATTTCTTTTTGTCTTTGGTAAGATGTTGTTGATGAGTAAGTTCAATGTTGTAAAGCGAGTTTATTTCAATGTAAAATGTTTTCAATTGTAGGAAAATTTTTTTCTTGAAACACGTGTAAAATTATTTTCAAGAAAACATTTTATATTAAAACAAATGTAGCCTAAAATGGAAAAAAATTGGGAAGTGGCGAATGTTCTTTAACTCTTTATCTACTCTTACTTCTATTATTTAAGATGGAAATTGGGCCAGATTTACTGAATTTGCTAGGTGACATACCTTGAATCGGTTAAATTGGATGTTAATGGTGTTTCTTTTTGAACTTTTAAATTTAATGATTTCTGGTTTGGGGTGTTTTGAGTGGATGAGAAGTTTCTATTTTTTGCTTAATTTATAAATTTTATTGCAGTGATGAAGCTTTCTGAATGGCATGTTTAAAGCTTTGTATGGCTTTGCTATCACTCTAACTGGCTCACTGGGTTCTTCTTGTTAATTATAAGCAAAATCTTCCTACTTTCATAAGGAATCTGTAAAAACACACATTTGCTTGAATTTGGTTCTATTTTTTCTGGTTGATGTGTATTAGTGGCGTGATTAGGTTGATCAACATTTTAATGAAGGCAAAATCTCTCATTCTTAGATGAAACAATTATTTGGGACCATTCAAGTAATGAAATAACATGGTAGAGGGGATAGGTGCTACTTACGTCGACCCATCAAGACCTGATTTTCTCATTACTGGTTGGTTATGTGAATTCTTTTTGGAAACTTTTCGTTATTTGGTTTAAATTTTAGGCAATACATGACTTTTTTTTTTTAATTCCCTTGGTTGACACTCCTCATGGCTTTCCTCTTGTTCGAGTGCTACACTTTTGATTTGAATTTCTCCTCTTTACTGTTGTATTCAACAGTCTTCCTTGAAAATGATAAAACCATCTTAGCCAATATCTCATTTCTTTCTTAACTAGTGCAACTTCCAGTTTCTAACAACCACATCATTCCAACTATATTCCCTTGTTGAGAAAATTATATCCTTAGCTTTTATAGAAAGTTACTTAGAGAGTGTGGGTGATCGGAGTGACGTGGAATGCTCCGATGATTTGAGAATTTGCTTATCACTGTTGATGGCGAGACCTCACCAGAAGTGATCAAGATGATAGTGGTGGCACCTAGAGCAAGATAGATAGAGAGAGATTAGTAGCAAGTAGGTGAGAGTATTCAATGTAGGCCATAGATGTGGAGAGTAGAAAAGTATATATATTGGTTAAGCGATGGATAATGATTTCTTGTCCATAGAGGTCAATAGGGGGTTGAGTGTGATAAAGGGCTAAATGTCAATAATGGATATGATTGTACCTTGATGGTCAATGGGGACCACGACCATGGTCCACGCGGCATCGGGAGGTACCATGCAACGTCAAGGCTGCCATGCGGTGCTGGAGGTACCATGCAGTGTCCCGAGGGGGAAGAAGTGTATTTTCTTATAATGATGTTGTGGGGACCGCATCCTTGGTCCATGTGGCATCAGGAGGTACCATGCAACGTTGGGGATGCCATGCGGTGTTGGAGGTACCACGCGGCACTTGGTCCCCAACCCCAACAGAGAGCCCCTAAGGTTTTCTCTTAGGTCACCCAACTCACCTTAGGTATCAAAAATTACTTGGGCACTCCTTGCTTTTGTGTTTTGATAGTCGATTCCTCCTTTAGTGCAAGCACATGTTATTGGGGTTAACTTTAAATGCTCACCTCGGGAAAAACACATTGTGCAATGCCAAAAATGACCACATAGCATATGGAATGACCAAAGTAGCTCCATAATTGACCACAAAATGACCGAAGTGGACTTGGTTAGTCTCGAGCAAAAGACGTAGTTACTCGTAGTCTTGTTTACTCTTATAGCATATGGGATGACTAAAGTAGCCCCATAACAACTCTTTGTGTCTTCTTCCCATGTTCCAAATCATTTTCTCTCCTCGGTAGACTATCCATCAAGGATCAAACTACTAAAGCAATACCTTGGACTACACATTTTCTCTCCCATTTCTCTTTATCTCTCTACATAAACCTACACCCACCCACTTACCTCCACTTCTCTGTTCACCTTATCATCGCTTCCAATCACAACCCGTGCTGCAAACCATCTTCCTTTTCGTCGTTACCGTTTTCTATCTTGGCCTATCTTAAGGCATCCGCACTAGATACTAGAAATAGGTTCTCTACTGTATTTTGCAATATGAGAGAGCAAAAAAGTTAAAAAAAAGGTTTCATTAATTCTTGTATTTTACTGTTAGAGTGGCATCCTTAGATTTTAGAGTGACATTATAGCTACTCCATAACTCTCAATAGCCACATTTTTTGGCTCCCCTTCTCTCCTTGATTTGTCTTTCTCACTCTCTTTCTTTGTCAGGCAATCATCATTATATGACTATTTCCCTTTCTTATTACAAAATTATAATGAATAATATAGAGAATCTAAAGTGGAGTATTGTTAAATAAATAATTTGTAAAATAGAAAAATGACTCTCTTACTATTTTAGAGGATCTCTTAATAGAAACTAATGCAAATGACCTAGCATTATTACTGAAATTCCACATTTACCTTTACAGTGGTTTCGCAATGGCAATCTCATGACACCACTACCATCAAAGCCCATCCAAGCCCAATGCCATTCCAGTGAACCCTAACCCAATATCAACACCATCCCAATTGATGGAAATCTGCTTTGTAGAACTTATTGTGTAGCAACCTCTCTAGGCACTCTCTTTTGTTGTGGATGTGGATGATTATAGTGGTGGTGGTGGTTTTGTGTTATAACCAAAAGAAAGAAATAAAATATATATGGGGTTGGTAATGATTACGATTCTCTAATTACATAGAAATGGGTTGGCCTTATGGTGGGTTGTTGAATATGGTGGATTTGGGATTTGGTGGCAATTAGTGACAGGGGATTCTTTTACAATGGCGAGGGGACAAGGTTGGTGATTGCAGAGGTCAATTAGTGATAAGGGGTTCTCCTATAATGGCAAGAGGAAAAGGATTGTGGTTAGGGAGGTCAATTAGTGATCAGGGTTCTTTTGCGATGGAGAGAGTTCAAGTATGGTAGTTAGGGAGGTCAATTAGTGATAGGAGTCCTTTTGTAATGGAGAGAGGTCAAGGATGGTGGTTGGGGTCAAGTAGACGGATTCTTTAGTATGGAAGTGTAGGCAACTATTGAGATGGATGCCACACCAAACAATGTTTATACGTTTGTTGCTGCTACATCATTGTTTCTACTTAGTTTGTTGCCTGTGGACTCTTTTTTCCTCAATCACCATGTGTATAGATATGCATATAGATCGTGAAACCCTCTCTTTGTTTCTTTTCTAATCTCTAGAATTGAATCATCAAAGCTATTTTATCATGATTATAGGATTGTCAATGGGGTAGGTATAGGAAGGAGATCCCTATTCCCTTCCCAATTTAACTTTCTCCGCCCCTATCTCGGTTCCCATTCTTGTTAGGGGATAAAATCCTCCCCCCTCCTTACCCTACCTCAATGTGGGTTTCAATTCCCATCTCCACCCTCCATTTAAAAATAAAAATTATTTATATAATTAAAAGAATTTTTAAATTATTATTAAAAATAATATTACAGAATATTATTAAATTACATTTTTGGTAATTTTATACATTTATATAAATGGGTGTGTAAATGGGTATGGGGTGGGGTGGAGAAGATCATCCTGGTCCTCTTACCTTTTAAAGGATTTATCCCCATCCCAAGAAGGGTAGTGAAGAGCATCTCCATACCCTTTTGGAACGTGGTGGGTAATGCGGGTGTTGTCGGGGATGGGTACTTTTACCATCCCTACATGACTAAATAGAAAAGGTGTGGTTTGTAGGGGAGGAGCTCTCGATTATGAATGTGAAACTGTGAACTTTGTTGGGGTTTCTTGGTTACGAAAGGAAAAGAAAATAAAAAAATTGTGAGGGAGAGAGTGTAAGAGGAAGAGGAAAAAAATAATAAAAGAAAAATGCATGTGACGGCCTATTAATAGTTGGCATTAATGGTTATTTTAGCAACTTTATGATTAAAAAAAAGGTTAGTTCAGTTATTTTAATATATTCAGGATATTTTAGGCTTTAAAAGAATTATTATTTGATAATAGAGATATCTCCACCAAAGGTGGGACTAATCCCCAGGAGCTAATGACCAATTTTATAAGAATTATTTAAATGATGTTATCATCAGGGGATNNNTAGAACAAAAAAACAAGGGAAGTTAGTGTAATTTCTAGAACATGAGGGGTGCTATTTCATTTTTTGTTAGACCTCAGGCAAGGTCACTGTAATTTACTATTATTATTAAGGAAACTATATAGCAAATATTTACAAGTTTCTAAACTTTTAGACAATCAATTTAAGAAAAATGTGCCAAAAATGTTCTAATTTTTGTAATTTCTTATTTCTTTTATTGAAAAAAATGAAACATAATATAATTTGAAACAAGGAGATAATTAGAGGCCCGGAATTCCTTCCGTTAAAAGTCCACAGAAGTGAGTTGTAAGCTTATGAATATATCATCAAATAAAGAAACAATTAGAACAATATATCATCAATTATGACCTTAGTATTAGAAAGAGATCGAACAGTGAACACAGTCACAAGCAGTAATTGAAACCTATAAAATTTCAAATAACATGATAAAGATAATGTAAATCTAGCATTGTAACATCAAAATCAATGTTCATAACAACTGTGCTAAGTTTTTACTATTAACTCTGACTTTGTGCACTCCCCTTGATGGCCAATCTTTTATGCATAATGTAAGTCCTGACACCTTCCCAAAACAAAACCCTAACCATCATAACTAGCCAATTGATAACCTAGCAACTTAAAATCAATTTAGCAATTTCTCGACTAAAATGGGGATACACAAGCAACTAAAAACTGATATTAATTCGAATAATATTGTGGGGATCAGATCTAAGACTGATGATTTGACCATTTGGGAATAATGTCAAGTGTTGTTTATGGCAGGGTCATCAGAAACTAATAGGGTGAGAATTAAGACAATTTGGAGTAAGACAGAGAGAACACAGATAGGGTAGATAGTCCTAACGATGATAATGATGACGATCCCCTTGGAAGAGGAGGGGGATATGTATAGGGCAGCAATGACTAATCTAAAGGCTCAGTCGCCTCTCCAAGCTTTGAAAAATTCTTAGAGGTTTACTATAATTTTAGTTAAAATTTTGGATAGCCCATAAGGCTCGTCCCCTAATTTTTTTTTCAAAAACTCCTAGTAGTGGCCTTGTCCATTAATTTTCAACCCTCTACCCCCATATCAAATCCTAGATTCGTCCTTGTAGGCTAGGAGTCATCTTTTAGGGCATAGAATAAAGCAGTGCACCCTTGGCAGGGTATCTGGCCCTGTGGTAGCATGACAGGATAGCTCTTAATGATCACTCTCTAGACCACAGATCACTAATTCTAGTCACCAAAATCGCTCGACCTTGATGATCGCTCTAGTAAGTGAAGGTTCCTTTTTGAGAGGAAAAATCCATGAGCCTTGCTTCAGGACTAAGGAGGTCTTGCAGCACGCTTGATGGGGGTTTATTGCTGCTAAGTCTTCCCCTGGTGATTCCACTCAAGAAGTCTTCCTATTGCCCCTTCTTTGAGCTGACATGGCCTAAGTACCCACAAATATTTACCTAACAGCTCAACAAGAAAGAGGGGAAGGACCACCCTAACTTCCATAATCAGCTGTCTAAGGTTGAAGGACCACCACCTGACTAACCTTCTTAGCTCGTCGCTTGAAGCCCTTTTATCCAATACAAATTGAAATTGTGTGCAAAAACGCTATGCTTCTCTCGTAACTGAAATTGTGTGCAGAATTGAAAGGGGAAATATTATAAAAGGAATTTGATTAGGGTATCTAGTGGAGAAAACCCTAGCTTTTATGTTCTTCAAAAACAATGAAGTTACAATCACTGAATTGGAGGGGTTAGGTAGTTTTTCATTTTATTTGTAATTTGTAATTATTTTTTACAGTTGCATGGGCATATTTTTCTTTTTGTTTGTATTGTTAACATCGTTACATGCTTAACTAACAGAAGAGTCCCATTGTTAATGACATTTAAAAATTATGAGGGTTAGTGTAATTTTTGAATGGGAGGGTGGTCCTTGTATTTACCCTAATGTTTGAGAGCGGTATCCGCAATTGATCCTGGCTTAGATAAACAATGTTGTTTCTCTTGGTAGTTGGAATTTGTTTACCTCATAAACTAGCAAGCTATTAAATTCTGAATGTCATTTTCTTCCATTATATTACAATTAAATTTACTTTCTTCTTCATTCCAGTGGTCCATGTGCCTCATACCTGCTCCGCAAGCGAGCTCTTTACAATGATATGTCAAGGTAATTGATTTTTATTACTGCTTTGATGTGAAAGGACCTCCTGTATCAGGTATTATTTTCTTTCCTGTCACAGGTACACATGTTGTGCTGGTTATATGCCCTGCAGCGGTAGGTGTGGAGAAAGTCGGTGTCCGGAATTTTGCCTTTTCACCGAGGTACAATTGTGTTTGACTTTGCTATTTAATTTTCACGTGCAGTTTATATACTTTATACATAGAAGATCGCTATTTGCTGGCTTTCTGCCTTTTTCCTTTTAGATGTTAAAGAAGAATTTACTACTTCATTTCATATCTGCGTGGAATATTATTTTTGCACTGTTTATTTGCTCTGATCTTATTTCAAAATTTCCAGGTTTTTTTGTGCTTTGGAAATTCCGTAGCATCAACCCGATTTCTGCTGCAAGATGAGTTCAATATACAGACAACACAGTGTGATAATTGCATTATTGTACTCTCTCTCTCTCCCCTACCCCCAATATCAATTAATGACGATAACTAGGATTTGCTAAACACGCTTCTTCCTCTATGTAGGGTTTCATGTTCTGCCTTCAACAACTTGCATGTATATTTTCCATTGTTGCAATGATAGTTGGAAGTGAGGAAATTCAAGAGGCTTCTCAGTTACTGTCTTGTTTGGCTGATATGGTTTACTGCTCGTAAGGGTTCCCTTCCCAACTTCTTACTGAACATTAGCAGCTGAAGATATTAGAAAATATCCTACTGATTTTGTTTAATCTTTTTTTTTTTTTTTTTGCAGAGTGTGTGCATGTATGCAGGTATGCAAGAGATAAATTATAATGCCTGCAAACTGGAAATACATTAATGACATGGAAAACATTGTTTTATAGCATTCTTCTTGCTGTATGTGACTGCAAAAGTAGTAATTAATATGTAATGTGGGAGTACTGCAGACACAGCACAAGATTGAGATGGACAAACGAGATGGTATGTTTGGGCCGCAACCAGTGATGGCAGTGCCACCCATCCAGCAGATGTCACGGCTGGATCAGCCTTATCCCCCCACTGTTGGCTATCCACCTCCTCAGGCGCAAGGCTATCCTCAGCCCGGTTATCCTTATGCTGGTTATCAAAGGTAATTCCTCGTAATCTCTGTGTCTTTGTTGCAAGCAAAATCATTTTGGAATTACCCCTTCATTACGTAATTGAAGGAGGCATGGTACAGAACAGCAACTGATTTGTGTGTTGTGGTTTTTTGCATTGTGGATTTTGTGAACAAATGGTGCTTCGAATGTAGCTCTAGCTTATCATCTGTACTTAATATTTTCCTTCCAATTTACTTTTCCGGAACATATATCCTTGTATGTGGATTTACGTTTGAGCGTACGTATATGGATTTTCAAATTTGAGAGCAACTTGTATTTTGGTTACCCCTTTCTATTGCTCATGCTGTGAAATTTTGAACTCTGGTCTTTTTCCTTGCATTCGTACCCCAAAAAAAAAAAAAAGAAAAAGGAAAAAAGAAAAAACACAATTATATATTGTTTGTCATAATTTATGTTGTGTATTTTATATTTTTTAAGGCGTAGTTCATCATGTCAGAATCATCACAATCAAGTAAGTATAATTGTATTTTTTTAATTTAGCTCTTTTGCCTTTTAAAATTTGTGGCATAAAGCTAAATAAATAAAAAATCAGATAAAATTATTTCAATTTCCAGTTTTCTTTGCAAATTTAGTCCATTCAGGCACTGCTTGGTATGTTAAGAAATAAAAAAAAAAATTAAAAATTTTTAAAATATTTTTATTAATTATAAATTTATAACTTATTTTATTTTATCTTACTTTTTATTAAGCAGACCTTAGTTTGATTTTTGGAATAGACCGAACAGAGAAAAGAAAGGGCTGCTGGAAGTTATCAATAAACTCACTCTGCCAATAGTGCTTTTAAAACAGAAAAGGAAATAAAAAAAAGAAATATACACAAGTCAAAAAACATCTGACAACTCCTAAGTTGGAGTTGGCTGTAAAGATATAGCATATATATATATATATGTACACATACATATCAATGTGTTAGTATACCTGTTTCTATTTATTTGTGGGGAACAAACAGAAGGAAAATAAAAGGAAATGAGAGAGGAAGGGGCCGTTTGGTAATGTTATTTTTTTTTTGTTATTATTTTTTATTTTGTATTTTTTATTGTCATTTTTTTTCTTGAAATTAAAATTAAAATGGCGTTTGGAAACGAAATTGTGTTTATAATTATTATTATTTTTATTTTTAAAAAATAGTTAATTATATTATATTATATTATACTATATTATATTTGTTAGATTAATTATATCATAATATGTTAATAAGATAATAAAATATAATATAATAATTTTAATATTAATATATTGATAATATTAATATATAATATTATAATTATTATATTAAAATTATTATATTATACTATAATTAAATTATTATATTGTATTGTATTGTATTATATTATATATTATATGTTATATATTATATTATATTATATTATATTATTAATATATCATGTTACATAATAATTAAATTATTACATTATATTATATTATAATTAAATTAGTGTATTATATATTATATTTTATAATATTATTATATTAATATATTATATTATATAGTAATTAAATTATT
>JAVXUM010000020.1:2285287-2300289 GCA_035590655.1 Pouteria glomerata | reverse complement strand
CTACAACCCACGTAAATCTCTCAACTGTCATGACCCAGTCATCCCAAGTATTTGGGATTTGGCTTACGGCCCCTCTCCGAACGTCGTGGCCTAACAGGGAGGTGGGAATGGTAAGGGTTTAGGTGCTATGGAATAAATTGGTGAGTGCTGTAGCACCGTGGTCTGGGTCGGAGGGGCTTCGGTGCAGGGAGAAAGACTCTGTGGTGTTAAGGTTATGGGTTTGAGGTTTACAGTGTGGAGAGGATGGTGCCTCGGCACTGAGGTTTGCAACACAAAAAGGAGGGTGCCTCGGCGCTCCGGTTCTAGACTTGGGGTTTGCAGCATGGAGAAGTGGGTTTTGATTTGGAAGGGTAGGTTTGACGAGAGAAGAACCTATGAGGGTAGTAAAGGCCGGTGCCGAAGATGATGTGCTAGTAGCCAAAAGAACAGACACAGAGGAACACTAATGAGAAAATATTTAAGAAGAAAAACAATTTAGGTGAAAATAAAGAAAAGTGAATGGAAAAATGGTTTCTACAAACTTGACATGACACGATATATAGACATGAGATGGGGTGGTTTCAAGACATAGATAAGCACTTTAAGTTAAGGAATAGCCTAAAAATACACAAGAAGATAAATGAGGAGCAAGTTTGTGGGGAGAATATGATTGGAGCTAAGGCTAGCAGGGATAGCCAAAACTATGGAGTTTAGAGCAGTTGGGAGAAGAACTAAAGAGTTTGGTATATGGAGAGAACAGCCGAAGTGTGGGAGTAGAAAGACGATTGATGAGATAAACTGCAGCGGTGAAAGTATAAGACTAATAAGAGAGAGGCATGAGAGAGAAATGATAAAGCGATTTTAACAATATGACGGTGACGACGTTCTGAGCGTCATTTGTGTTCAGGTGTGTGAGGAGAAAAAATGAAGTAAGATATGCTATTGATAGCAAGAAAAGAATAAAGAGCAATAATTTTTCAGTTGAAGAAATTTTTCACAAGGGATTTAAATCTGATAAAGACACCTTGCACATGAGATTTTTGTTTCAGTGGATAGAGCCAAATGTATTTAGTGAAGTGGTCAACAAAAATTATATAGTACTTGAAATTATCAACTGAGAAAATAGGAGAAGTCCATACATCAGTGAATATAACTTCAAGAGAAAAAGATATAACAAGTGAAGAAATAGAGAGAGGTAACTTGTGACTATTATTGCATTGACAAGCATTGTAATTGAAATTTGAATTGAAAGGACTCGACAAATCTAAATGAAAGTTTGAAACAATATGCTTAAAAATGGAAGATGGTGGATGTTCTTAACGATGATGCCACGCAGACGAAGTGGTCTTGACACTTGAGAAAGCAATAGAGAAAATAGAGGAGATTGGCTACTCATACACACCATTCTTAGTTTGACCAGAAAAAGTATTGCTCTTGTGCGGAGATCCTTCATAGGAAAAGAATTAGGTAAGAACTCAATAGATATATTATTAGATTGACAAAATTGAGAGATAGAAATAAGATTCTTTTACATAATAGGAACAAAAAGAATATTATTTAAGAAAAATGTATGAGATGGTGTACAAAGAGATTTTGAATTGGTATGGGTGATTGAGAGACCCTGTGCCATCACCAATCACATTGTCGTTAGATCTGTCATAAGAAGTATGAGTGGATAGATTACTCAGGTTGGTGGTGACATGGAGCGAAGCTCCACTATCAAGAAACCAACTAGAATTATCATTTGGGTTTGCCATGGCAAGGTTAACTAGAAGCTGCCATGGCCTTGAAGGACTATTTTACTTTTGTGAAGATAGTTGGAAAGGTGGAAGTGATTGTAAGTTTGGATGTATCTGACGAAATATGGGATATATAACATGGTATGCTCTTGAACATGACGCCACTAACAACAATCCAGGAATAGCCGAGGTGAAGAATGACTGGTAGAGTTTGGGATAGGAGCATTAGCCATAGTGGAAATTGTCAGATTGTAGGTATGGAGAAAAAGATGAAGAGGGCTAGAGTTTAGGAATAAGACTCTGATACCATAAAAGATTTGAGAGAAGAATAAAATTATGGTATTAATTTCAATAGGTACAATAAAGTGTATATATAGAGTACTACTGTCCTCTTGTTTGTTAATAATCAAAAAACTAATTAACTATACATATAAAAAGCAAAATAGCATAAGAAATATAATTTAAGAATATCCTTTATCATACATATCTATACATGTATATTTATATATAGGTAACAATAATCAATTAGCATAAAAAATGGCTTTGGGTGTAAGTCAATATATGCATATATAAACTATTAATGTAAATGTAAAACCGGCATATACACTCAAATTAAAAAAAAAAAAAAAAAATAGCATTTTTCCTGAGGAACAGTCCTCTCTAGTACAGTTGTTTACAGTAATTAAACAAGCCGATTAGCTAGTATCGATAGTAAATTCCTATTATTTTCAAGATTCCTTAATTTGGCCAGGCACTTTCAAGAGTGTCCATTGTAAAAATGGGTAAAAATTGAGATTCCATGATTGACAGGAACAATTCTCTTCGTGTGTTTTTTGTCAAAAGGTCAAGCTAGCTGGTATACTTTGTGGGCTGGTTTAGCAAGTGAATAGGGAGGGATTGGGACCCCCAGATTGAGAAAGGGCCAAAAATGGATATGGGAGATTTCCAGACTCAAATAGTTTTGATGGACAGATAACTATATTCCCTTAGACATAACTCAAAACTGTGGGTCATTGTGGCATGTGGGATGTTGGCTAGTTGGTGTGTTCTTCTACCTAAACCCCACAACCTAAAGCGCACCTAGCTAAATCTAGTAATCTCTTTAAGTCATATGCCATATGTCCTCTCTCTCTCTCTCTATCTCTCTCTCTGCACACGTTATCTATTCACACCAAGTAGAACTGATCAAAGAGAAGTTTCCATGCCCTCCCAGTTCATATTGTGGACGAGTTTAGGCTTGTGAGATGGATTTGAAAAATAATTAATCTGATATAAATTTCTATGGGGTTTAGAATTGGGTGTTTGGCAGATTAAAAAAATTCTTATTTTTATTAAATTTTTTTTTGTATTTTTTAATAAAATTTTACCATATGTTACTTTTACATTAATTTTATTTTATTAAAATTGGCCATCCAATAAGTCCCTAAGATTATCTGTCTGGGCCTACTCAGGTAACAGTTTTTTTTTTTTTTTTTTACTAAGAATAGTATAAATTTATATAACGTAGGGTCGTAGGGTTAGTTTTAAATCGTAGGGTCGAATTCGAGCTTAATTAATATGTATTATAGCTTAAAAACTGGGCCCACACCCAGAATTGATCAACCCGGCGGCCCAAGTAACTGAGCCAGATTTATTGCTTTAGTTGTTCAGCCCAAAACAGGCTCTGGTAAATCAAATGACCCAAACATCAAAATGGCCGAATCTTCACTTCACACTTGATTTAGTTGAAAAAAATAATAATTGAAAACAAAAATAACACTGTTAAATATAAATATACATATAAATAGCAGTGAATTGATTGTCAAACTCAAGAACCCAACGGTAGTCATTTAAAGCCCATTAGCCATAACGTCATATATTTTACATAGGCCTAGACCCAGGCCCATTATGGTCCTTACCAAATATAATTAATTACCATATTTTCCCTCTAATAAAACTTATTTAAGAGGATATGCAATGATGAATCGAATTTCAATGTACATATAAATAAAGATTGTTATTAAAAAATAGAAAAAAAATAAAACAATTAATTCTACCCATTAATGGTCCTCGCTGGTGGATTATGATGTGGCACCATTTGGTGTTTAAAAAAAAAAAAAAAAATTTATAAATTTTTATTGTAAAATTTTAAACTTTTATTGACTACACAAAGTACGAAACATTAAATTTTATAAATTTATACAAATTTATACAATTTCAAACATGTTAAAAGAAACCAAAATCATATATTATTCTCCATATAAAACACACGCATCCCCACAACTCACAAATAAATATATATATATCTATATAATAAATTAGGTTATTGATTTGATATTTATATATTAGATCAACGACTATTATTATACAAAATAGATTAACGGTTGCTATTTATTTTTTATTTTTGTAATTTTGACACAGATAAATATTATATATATATATATATTTACTAAATTACAACAATAGATGTGACATTTATATACTTATCGTGTCATGAAGGAAAAAGTGAGGATTGAACGGTCTGACTGTCTGTGCAAGCACGGAAGTTCACTAGTATATCAATATTGTGACATTAAACAATAAAAAAAACTGGCATTTGACAAGGGTGTTTACTAATTTTTTGAAATTAGGCTTAAATTTCTGGTTGACTTGATTTCAATGTTCAACCACAATGCCAAGAAAGCAAAGGCAAATTAATATATTATTTATTATTGTGATTTATAATAATTCTTTCTCAACTTTCAAAAAAAAAAAAATTATGAACAATTAGAAATGCATTCAATACACTTGGAAAGTTACTATTAAATATGATCTGACCTTCATGAATTTTATAAAGGATATGACACTTAATAGATTTAATTGACGTCGTCAAATCTATATAAAAATATTTAATTTGGTTAGTTTGGTAGAGATGCATTTGATGGGACATAGATGTTAATCAAAGCTATATAAGCACTAGATGGCATATTTTTTTATGGGCCCTCATGGCCTGCAGCAAATCCCTTGGAATTTGACCTATTTGAAACATTAGTATCGTTTGTGGTCCTAAAATATAATATGCGTGCTCTTCTAATGTACAATAAAAACATAATAAAATAATGTGACTAACTTAAAGAAATAGTTTCTCTATTGGAAAACACTACAAAGTTTACCCAAGAAAGGCACTAAAATAATGTACCAATGACATTTGTGTCATAAAATGATATTTTATCAGCTAGTTATTTTTAAAATAATTTGCTTATGTGTTTTTATGGTATTTTTTTTTCTAAAAAATTTTTCCAGTTGTACCACGCTACTTTTTTTTTCCAGTTTATGACTTTTTCCTTCTCAATTAAAATCATATAACTTGATCGTATTTAGATAGATGAAACATTTAAATTGACAATTTATATTGACATGTTGTGTTTAGATTTATAATAGTATTTATTTATATCTATACTCAAAATCTTAAAATTCAATAATTATGTTAAATAGTTAATTTATTCTAGAACGAATTGAGTGGTGTTAATTTCAAATTAATATACTCGTATCGTGTTGTATTTCGTATATTCTTTCACTAGTTTTGCATCCTATGATTGCAAATCGAGATTGTTGGGCTTTATAAAACTTCTATTATGGGCCAAGGCCCACCTCTATATAAAATATCTAATTCTTAGACACACGCCCAGCAGGTTGTCTAAAGAACTTTGTAGGATTCTTTAGATTTCCCCTCTGAAGAAGACAGCACAAAAAGGAATTAAACAAAGCCAGTCATCCATCACACGATACCCAAAGGAATTAAACAAAGTGAAAGGCATACCTTTAGAAGCCTTGATCAATAAGGCTTTCACAATCACTAAGAACCTTTTGTACTCCTCCTCCATGCTCCTCAATATTCTATTCAATTGTATATCAAAAAATTTATTACCTATGGTGCTTACCCATAAGTGATCTACTATTTTCTACTCCCTTTTTATGACGACAAACCCTACTCCCACAATTTCTTTTTTTTTTTTTTTTTTTTTCATTTTTCAATTAGATAAATCCAGAGAGTACGCTAAATAATGTAGTAGCAACAATATAGGCACGATAGAAAAATATAATCCAAAATTAAAATTAAACACGGTGATAATATGAATAAGTTTATTTAAAATTGAAATGATCTAATATTATTTAAAAAAAAAAATTAATTATTTAACATACTTATTAAATTTTGAGATATTTATATATAAATACAAATAAATACATTATTAACTTTATTTAATTTTTATTAACTTTTTGTATTTTTATAATTTTTTATAATTTTAAAAAAAAATTATCAAACACCTAATTAACCACTACAGTGGCACGTGTTAAAATTGATTTTATTTTTTATTTTCTATTTTTATTTTGGCCAAGCAGCCCCATATCACATGGGACTGACGACAACTAAAACTATCACTGGCGTACACATGCCCCTCACCCAACAAAACACCACGGAGTGCGTAGGCCTAGCTAAATAATCACAGTTTTTATTAAGCCATTGCATGCATGTTTCATGATTGAAAGATATCTTAATATATCTACCTATATACTATTATATGGCGCAGTTTTGGTGAATCTCGTGGCCTTTATTTTTTATGATTTTTTTTTCTTTCTATAATATCTTTTAATTTCTTATAATTACCTATACTTTAATAGAATTAAAAGTACTTTCTTTATAACTTCTATATAATTAAATAATTTCATCTATTTATTTTTTTTTTTATCTTTCTTAAATACTTTTTAATTGTTTACTATTTTGTAATTTTTTTTTATTTTTTTAAATTCTCTTTAATTATGTGTTATTTACTTAAATAACTTTAACTACTTATTATTTATTTAGTACTTGAATTACTTTTGTTAATTTCTTTATAATTAACAAATTTAATAAAAATTTATGTATATCATGTGTGCACTAATATTTAGAACATATATAAAAATAAAAATTAATACAAATATTGAGTAAATATTCATAATTTACAAAACTAAAATATTTTTATTGATTATTAAAATAAAAAAATTCACACATATCGCGTGTGTACTGATATCTAATATATATATATTTAGCCTATTTTTCATTAACAAAAACAAACTAATAATTAATGGCAGCTCATACTAAAAAAAAAAAAAAAAATCCAAACATTAATGTAGTAGTATTTTTTTTTTTTTTAATAATTTAGAACTCCACCGATTTATTACAATTCTCAACAAACTATATAGTCGATGAATAAATCGAATGTTGCAATGTTGTCACCGGTAATGAGAACGTGTTAATAATTTGATTTAGGTTTTGCCATACGAATGATTTGTCTATTTTGACATCCTCTTGCCCTTATCATTTTATAACCAATTAAAAGTCTTGCTTTGTAAGCAATATTTTTGTTGAAAGAGTTCCGGGCACCACCACTTTGTGAACAGTGCCATATGAAATGGTTGCTGTGATGACACTCTTAAGGATACTTTGTCTAGAGAAAATCAATATATATATATATATATATGTATAAGTAGAGAAAGAACCACTTCAACTTGTAACCTCAGATCCCCTTTTAATTATCTACCATCCGAAAACATATGCACGTAAAAATTTCAAAATTATTAGTGATATAGGAAACTTTTTTTTTTTCAAAACTTATTTACTTTTTTTTTGTTGATACCTTAATTTATCACCCAGCTTAAAAAAATATAAAACAGTTAATAATTGTGTAGATGGCTCGTACTCCCTCAAAAAGAATAGTTTCGTGGATGCATATGAACAAACAACATGGGTTAACAATATATGTATAACAACTCAACGAGATGCAAAATTATTGCACTGGCACTTGATACCATTTACCATGCTTGCCTTAGCCAAATACATGTAGGGTAGGTACATTTAATAAGTGTCACACAATCAAACAAGATTGAAATCGATTAGCTCCGAGGTATAGATCAAGTGACAAATAATGTGAGTATAGGTGTTTAGCAGTCAGACGGTACGAGTTCGAGTCTTAGTAACGTAATTTGAACTCGCATTGCACGACCGATAAAAAGGCAAGCTCTCGGACCCTGATTACTTGTCGCATATTCTGCAATTTACTTCCTCTACCATCACCCAAGGCAGGACAATGAAGGCTCCTAAAATCAGAATGATGACCTTTTTAAAATTGAAACCCATTAATTTGTATGCAAAGCAAATCTGTAGGGGATCCACAATCAATGGCATCACTATAGATCATTGCTGGTAGAGCAATCCACTCATTGATAGAGAGCAATGAAATATCAATATAATCTTTTTTTTTTTTCTTTTTCCTCTTATTTAATTTATTGTGAGAAATAGAAAAGAAAAATAGTTGAATTTAAAAATTAATTTATTAAAAAATACTTTTGATTTTGTGATTTTTTTTTTAAAATTTGCTCAAACAAAACATGTATTTAAAATATTATATTTATTTCATGCTAGAGAAATGGTTCCCAAGACACAGATAGATGAACCAAAACAGCAGAGGACAACCCATCCTAGTTAAACCATAGGACAACAAGAACTCCTCGATTTCACAGTGCATGACCATCCAAAAGAAAACATGGTGGGCTCGCACTTGGGACCCACCCCTTCCCTCCTTAGTTGTCAAAAACCCAACCCCGTCTCCGGCGCTAGACCCAGAATCAAACCCAAACGATTAAACCCCCAAAACCCAACCAAAAAAAAAACTGCATTGATCTCTCAGATGGTTAAAGAGGCAATGGCAGAGCAGTGAGAGTGAAAACGATGGAATATGTGTGGTGCCTCCCTTCTCCATTAAATGCTCGTTGGGTACCATCTTGGGTTTTTTTTTTCCTTCTCACTTGTTAGCTCTCTCTCTCTCTCTCTCTTGGCCTCTCTGTTTCTGTCTCGTGAACATCGCTGTTGATTATTATTTATCATTTTTACCCCTTTCTCTCACTCTCTCTGTGGACTCTGATGCAGATGCCCTAAACTAAAGGACAACCCGAATACAACACTGCCCTTGGCTGCTATTACTACTACGACGCACATATCTGATGGCAGCTCACCTCAAAATCCAAACCCAAAACGTTAAACCCAAGCGTCGACGGTGTCGCGAAACCACCATCTCCGCCTCTGGCTCCTCCGCCCCAGCCGCCACCGGAGCCACTGTTACTTCTCAGGACCTCTCTGACACTGCCACCGCTTGTCCGACCCACAACCATACTCACCACCGCAAGCTTGACCCGCCTACCGTTGTCTCCCCTGACAACAACTGGTGCTGCCCGGCCTCCAAAGCTCCTCCTCCGCCGCCGCCTCCCCCCTCTCCTCCGCTGCCGCCGCCACAACGCAATCCGGTAACTTCAAACCCAGATCCCATTTACGTTACTGCTAGCAATCCATCTCCCTCTACCTCTCCTTCTCCTTCTCCGTTACTATCGCCTTCGGTTTTGGACTCGCCATCAAATCCCAAGATTCGGTATTCGCCCGGCCCGACTCTTCAAGTTATGGACTCTTCCCCACACTCGACAACCTCCGTCTACGGAGGGGTCAACGGGGATTCCTTCCCTTCATCCTTCAGTAAGTTCAACTCAGCCCTGACCGCTGGACTACTGAACCCAATGTCGCCCCCTCTGTCGGTTGACAAGACCCGATCGAGCCCGACCCTCTTCGAAATGATGGCGAGCGAGCCCGATTGTCAAACCAGATCCCAGATCCCCGTCGCCAACGCCGCCGTGTCGGCCCCCAGATCGCAGATTTCAGCTCAAGACAAGCAAGCGCTGATGCAACAGCGGTTGTGGGACATTTTGGCTTGTCGAAGTCCCGGAAGTCAGTTCAATGACCCCATGTCCGGTGATGTCAAGCTCACACTAAGCTCTAAGGACGGACTCACGATTTCAATGAATGTTCATAGGCAGATTCTTGTTGCTCACAGCCGCTTCTTCGCTGTCAAGCTTTCCGATCGTTGGTCAAAGCAGCAGAGAACTTCCAACCCCTACATTGTCGAGATTGCGGACTGTGATGACGTTGAAGTTTACATTGAGACGCTGAGATTGATGTATTGTAAGGATTTGAGGAAGAAGCTCATGAAAGAAGATGTCTCTAAAGTCCTTGGAATCTTGAGGGTAATAAACGTAGACAGTCACATAGATATGTTTCTATTCATAGGAGAACTTATATGTAGATATTTATAGGAAGATATTCCCATACAAGCTTTAGTTTAATTTGTAGTTTTGTGTCTATCTTAGTATATAAATGTGTTGGCGTATTGTCTTGGAGATTTAGGAATTTGAATTCTGTTTGTTCTTCTTGTAATTAGGTTTCAGCTGCAATTGGATTTGATGCTGGGGTTTTGTCATGCTTGGAGTATTTAGAAGCTGCTCCGTGGGCTGAGGATGAAGAGGAGAAGGTGGCTTCTCTCTTGGCAGAGCTTCGGCTTGAAGGGATTGGGGCAGGGGAAGTTCTTAAGAGGGTTTCAGTTGATGTTACTAGTGGGTTTGAGGAGGGTAATGACAATGAAGAAGTGCTGCTCAAACTTTTCCAGGTGGTACTTGAAGGGAAAGATGAGAAGGCAAGACGAGAGATGAAGGGATTAGTATCCAAAATGCTTCGTGAGAATTCTTCTCATAATGATTTGAGGAAAGAGTCTCTGTATTCTGCTTGTGACGGATGTTTGCAATTGCTTCACCAACACTTCTTACGGGCAGCAGAGGCAGACTTGCAAGACGTGTGTCAGATCGCACGCCAGGCGGATAATTTGCATTGGATTTTGGATATTTTGATTGATAGACAGATTGCAGAAGATTTTTTGAAAACGTGGGCATCACAATCTGATTTGTCTGATGCACATTCTAAAGTGCCCGCTATTCATAGGTATGAGGTTAGCAGAGTGACAGCTAGGTTGTTTGTTGGGATTGGAAAAGGGCAGCTATTGGCTTCAAAGGATGCGAGGTGCTTGCTCTTGCAGACTTGGTTGGTTCCATTTTATGAGGATTTTGGGTGGATGAGGAGGGCATCAAAAGGCCTGGACAGACATTTAATTGAGGATGGTCTGAGCAACACCATTCTGACTTTGCCTCTAGCTTGGCAGCAGGAGATTTTGATGTCTTGGTTTGATCGGTTTTTGAACTCTGGTGATGATTGTCCAAATATACAAAGAGGGTTTGAAGTTTGGTGGAGGAGGGCTTTCTGGAGGCGGAATGATGAACCTGAACGGCCCCGACAAATCCGAATTACAACTGCAAGTATTGAGAATTCATGAAATTTAGCAATTTCAAAATGAGGGAAATAATGCAGTAGTTCAATGGTCGTATCTCCTTATGCCCTGTTATGATCACCCTATATTATGGTCATTTGTCTTCTTCCATGATATCTGGCTCCAGCAATTGTCTTGAAGCGATTGAATTCATGAAGTAGGGGTTTTGCTCCTCTTAACAAATGTTTCTGGGTGTAATCTAGCAGAAGAGATATGTCTATGTTTGGGTGCAACTTCCACATTTTTTAGAATAATAATAATAGAGTTATTTGGTTCATTTGATACTTTAAATGAACTCTTTTGTTTTTGTTACCTTATCATTGGGTTGGAATCGATTTCTAGCTTATGAAGGGGTTGTTTTAACCAACTCCCTTTAGGTTTAAACTTCATCAAAGTGGGAGATTGTCTCATTTGTTCAAAAGAACTTTATCATAGCAAACCAAGAGTCAAAGACTGTTGACTGTAAGTGGATACGAGGAGTTAAATCATATGGAAATTGAGAGAAAATTAGTGCCAAGGGATTTTGCTCTTCTTTACTTAACAATCTTCCTTGTAAGTTTTAAGTTCTATCCCTCGTTCTTACTGTGGTCACGTTTAGGATGAATCTCAGCTACCATCAGTTGTGGTAGATCGGGTAATAAACATCCTTTCGTCTACCGAATTTTCTGGTGCTTACATGTTGAATTACAGTCTGTCATGTTTGTCATGGTTATGAATTGCAGATGCTGTCCCAGCCTCTTCTTGGATGTAACTGAATGGAAAAGTGGCCCTAATTGAAGATTTATTGAGTCTATGCTTGTGCAATGTGATAAAACTTATGCTTGATAGACTACTTATGCTTCAGCATATTTTCATTTTATGGAAAGCTGGGATGCACTATCAACTCATTACATTTCATGATTCAAAGCTAGAGAGAAGTGATATTTACTGTCACGTAAAGTACTAAACGAACATGCAAATCCATTAGGAACCTTCCTTCTATTTCCCATCTGATGCTATCTTACTATCAGTAGTATCTTTTAGGTGTGGGTTCAACTCAAATATCCATTTTCATTTAAATTATTTTGCTCAATGAAATGATGTTTATGTCTACTAATTAATTATTTTACAGTCATTTCTCTTGAATGTAGCACTGGTCAATGGACAATATGAATTACTTATTATTTACTAAATGAATGCTTGGGAGATTAATCAGCACTGTTGTTTAACTTGTTTTTTGGGTCCCATAAATTATTGTGCTTTTACAGTTCACAACAATTTGTAGCAAAAACAGGAAAATTTGAAAGTTTTTGTAATGTAAAGCGCTATAGCTGTTAGATTTTGGCAAGAATTAGGAGTTTGAAGAAGCATTTGAGGCCCTGAGGCCTAGAAATTTGTTCAAATGAGGTTCCATCATATGACAAATGGTAAAGGGGAGAATAATGATTGGCATCTTTCAGCAGCTTATTGGGTTTTTAAGCGAACATGATTTCAATCAGTTTCTTAATTTCTCTTTATCTTTCAGCAACTTGAGGGAATTTCAAATCAACATGACTCATATCATTTTTTAAATATCTTTTTTGTTTCTATTTCAATTTATATATTTTAAGCATATAATATCGTTCTTACTCGTCAGCAAAATGTAAGACAGATGGAGCCCTCCAATTATTTCTGATAGATGAACTGACTTGGAAATTTCTGTATTTCTTGCTCAAAGCAGACAGATTTCCTGAGTGGTACAAAAATTGGACGGATAGCTGTACTGCAACTTTAGGACATGGTTTCATTGTGGGTTGTTGGTAAAGAGTTCCATCAAATTGTTTTCTAGTCTGTAATTTTGCAACATTTAATGCCGTAATTAATTCTTCCCAATTGTCCATGTCCTTTCCTTTTTATTTTATTTATTAATTTTGTTTCCTTTGACTTATTGAGTCTTATTTTTAAAATACCCATTAGAAAAGGTGAAGTAATGGAACACTGCTGAAACCCCTCTGGATTATGTACGTACTGTTTGGTTAATAGGTTGGAAAAGCTATTGTGTTGGACCTGTTGGTTGAGTTAAACATGGATGCAAACCCCACTCAAATCATTCTTAGGGGCAAATAGTTCCCCTGGTTCTGCAGTAAAAAAATTTCTTTGTTTGACCAATTACTGAGATTTGTCAAAGATTGTTGTCGTGGAAAGGGGAAGGGGTTGGGTTAGGTGCAGGAGGGATTTTACAGGCGAAATGGCAAAGTTGGAACAGCCTCTAAAAAAAATTATATTATTGGCTGCAGCTTTTGAGTGCTAAAATGGAGCTCAACAGCTGACAATTCGGGGAATGCGTCTCTCCTTTGTGAGTCCTATTTGGTGATTTCATATTGTGGGTTTTTTCTTGATCTTCCTTTATAGCTCAACCTTATTTGTTTAATTCAACAAGGAGCTGAACCCTTCAATAATGAATGATGATGTTTGCTTGACAGATGTAGCTGGTTTTGTTTTTGTTTCTTGTGATTTTTTGTTTTAAGTTTGATCATCATGCACATGGGAGTACTGTCCCTTTAAAAGAAGAAAATTTTTTTGACAATACTCGAGATGTTGGTGGATTATGGGCTGGTGGTTAGTCACGAGGAGCTGGCTATAAGTTGCTCTCAAAGAATGATTTGGTTGCTTCCTTCCAAGCAAGTCATACTGACGAGTTTTAAGTTTCTGGTTAATTAACATCCACTTCTCACCATCTTCGCACGAGAGGATGGTCATGGTTTATTCTGTTTTCATTTCTTAGCACGAGAGGAAGGTCGTGGATGGTTTATTCTGTTTTCATTGAATCAAGATCAAAACTTTTACTACCTAATCCCATTTGTCATCCAATATTGTCCCTTATTATTATATTATTATTATTATTATTTTTTTTTTATGTTCTTGTGATTTGTTAAATTGTTTTCTCCATTGTGATGTGGTATGGGATCTATTTTAATATACTCGACTTTTACAGAGTATCATAATAATCCTTTGGCCCATGGTTGACCTGGATTTCAATCTTTGCTTATCGATATTTTGCATGAGGTGTGGTAAATTGCTACTGTGGTAGCTAAATGGGTTTTTGATCAATATTCAAGATGGTAAAGCACAAACTTATTGGATCAAGTAGGAAATGTATTTAGGCAGAAGAAATTTTCATCTATTAAAGGATTGTGTCTTGGTGACAGCTTTCCATCAAGAGATATTTATTTTTTGGATGTATATTATTATGCAAAATTTCCTGCAGTTCATTTGGATATTGCAATTGGTTTTGGGTTGAAGCGGCTGAGTTGGAAATTAGGGGACTATCCCTCCATTGAATCCTGAGGTTGGATGTTCTCTCATGCTGCCAAAAACAATCCGATTTAGAGGGATACATTAAGAAACGGGGCAGCAACTGGAACTTGTTTGTGACCAGTTACGTGTACTTTGATCAAGAAGTGAAATAATGCATAAATACCACAGGCAGATACTGTTAACTCTCTCTCTCTCTCTCTTAATGAAATCTTTATTTTTTTATTATTATTATTACCTTGTTTATTTATATCTCGTGGCAGTAGGTGAGGCCTTTATTGAAATTAAGAAACAGTTTGCTGCCTCTGAAACCAAGCTGTGAGCAGCATAGCGATTGTTGCGAATCTCCAATACCCCCAAGCTCTGCTTTTCAAGCCATTCTAATTCATTTAGGGGCAGCTAAGTTGTCCATCTTCTCATCAAAGTGGGTGAAGAAAGCCGGACCGGTCATTGGGCAGTCGTAATTTACTTCCCCAGGCTTTGCAGTTTTTTGCCTTGTATCAGAAACCAAATAACACCACGTCAGTTGGCCTAAAAATCAAGTAGTCTTTAAATGCCCAAGTGCATTTTCAGGGTAATGTATTGTGATTAAGTTCTGAATTTCAGTCACGACCCCAATAAATGATGCTCACCATTCCTGATCAATTAGCATTTCATCTGTCAAACCAAACGCCTTAAGCTCTTCTTCTGTATGATGCACTAATAAGCTGTACCTGTGGAAGACATCAGTTAATAGTGTGATGAGTTTGTAATTTATTTATTTATTTGTCTTTTTTTTTTGTTTTTTTTTTTGGGGGGGGGGGGGGGGGGGGGGTTT
>JAVXUM010000020.1:2237783-2250605 GCA_035590655.1 Pouteria glomerata | reverse complement strand
GCAGCACTTTTTGCTTCTCCATGATATCCGCAAGGAAGGCAATGCCAACCCCCCCCCCCCCCCACCCCCAACATATCAAAGTGTTTAAATGAATCACTACCAGTGGAATAGAAAATTCAGTTGTTTGAAGTTTAAAAGTTTCAGGCAGAGTCTCTAATCATGAAACAAAGTTGTTTACCGTTTCCCACAGATGAGGGTCGGGTTTCTTAAAAACCATAACTTTCTCGACGTCGGCAGGATCAGGCATCTTCCATCTGCAGTCAGGGTGAGGCACGCGATGCCTGGAATACTCGCTTACCGTTTGGTTCTTTGGGCTGTTTAATCTCGCCCTCGACAGATAGAAAACAAAGGGCTTCTGGCAAGGATTCCTGCTCACCGGCCGCGTGTTGAACGAATAGGCTGTGAAATCGGCTCTCTTGTACCAATTCAAGAATGTCCTCGAGGGCATTTCTATTTCCCTTGGGGATAATACGCCTCGAAAGACTTGGATGACGAAGCCCCACGACACGGAGACCGTCCACTTCTTTTCGCTGTCGTAGCAAATCGATTGTTGAATGAGCGCCGCCGAGTCCAGCCTCATCGGAATCTTGAGCCGCTGCAGGGCTTCCACTCGCGTCATATTGGGGAAAATTGGCTCAACCACATCTAGGTGATGCAATGACACCAACGGCGCCACCGGGTGTGCTCCCAGCAGCCCCAGAAGGTTGCCAAAAACATCACACTGCATTGCCATGCACCAACAAAGAGACACTCTCATCGTTAGAATTGAAAACCAAAACTTCACCCTGAGATCAAGCAATAAAATATTTATCTATTTTTTCTCTTTTCGGGTGCAGAGGAACAATTCCCAAGCCAGGATCACATTAAACCTATTCTTGGAGTGTAAATTCTGGGCTTGTGAATTGTTCACAACATCCACGGACAAGTACAAGCAAAACGTATGCGAGTGACATCGAGCATGAAATTTCAAACCCATAACTTTTCTGAGTTCAAAACCTCTCCAAATTTAAGGTTGAGGAATGTATCTAGGCCACTAGGATACCCTAAAAGTTACAAAAACATCTTCACCTGGCTCATGAACTATCCCATGAGACCCACGAATCAAAAATATATAGGCAAAGCATACTTGAGTGATCACCGATGCAAAGGGGGCTACAGTAAGGGTTACTGTAGTCACTACAATAACCTCAAACGACGTCATTTTGGTATTTTTTCTCAAGCAAAACGATGATGTTTTACTTAAAATCTATATTCAAATACAAATTGATATATTCGAATATAATTTCAAAATTTGAAATCATATTCGAATAAGAATGTATCATATTTGAATATGAAAACTTAAGTGGAATAACGTTTGAAATCATATTCGAATAAGAATGTATCATATTTGAATATGAAAACTTAAGTGGAATAACGTCGTTGTGCTTGAAAAAAAGGTGAAACGACTTCATTTAGGGCTGCACCCCAGTCTATAATAGAAGAAACCATTTTTTCGACCTTTTTTAATTTACGGTTAAAATGTATTTCACGTTCCAAATTTTGGGATCTAGTGAACTTACACCCATTGAATGTATTGCCGTAAATTAATTGAATTCCCATAGCTTAGCATAGAGATTTACCACTACTAACTATATATGTAAACAATTTAGCAGAAAGTGATCATGGAGGGGACCACTCTCATGCCTCTTTTGGTTGATAATTCTAAGTACTAGAAAGTGGGGCACAGTGCCTCGATCCATTTTTTTAGCTTAGTTTTCATGTCAAATCTTTGGCACTGTTATTTTCCCACTAGAAATTCAATGCTAAAGTAAATTCCTACAAATCCCATTAACAGAACACACTAGTTCTGAGAGACCTCTTTGGTGCAAAACGAGTTTTGAGTAGGCGGACTCGTCTCACCCATTAGCCAGGAAATTAAAAATACACTGATTTTTCTTGAGATCTCATTGCACCTCCCATGTTTGGAAGATCACTCTAAATTCCATTTATTTTTAAGTTTCTTTAATAAATTAATTAAATGATAAAAATTATACAAAATCTCGCTAATAAAATATGCATTTTGTATAAATTAAACAAATTATTCTCATATAAAATAATATAACTTTATAAATAATTTGATTCCTTACATTACAAGTAAGAAAATTTTGATGAATTCGTATAAAAATATTTAATTTTAATAAGATTTGATCACTTCTTAACTATTATAAATCACACTTTGATTGTATTCGGAGTGAGAATTTAGTTAGTGAAAAAGAAAAGAAAAAAAATTAGGAGATATAAGGAACATAAATTCCAAATACATATTTTTGTTTTCATAGGTTTAAAAAAATAATAAAATAAAAAAATCCTTCAATATATTAATTTTTTAAATTTAATTAATTTTAATTTTTAAAATTTTGTACCATTTTCTTTTTATCTTTCATTACAATTCAATTAAGAAAAAAAAATCAAGAAAAGTTCAGAGAGTTCACTGTAATATATCCAAAATATATAAATCATATGTAGAGAGAGAATGCAGTAGTACGTAGCAACAGACCTGGTGGAAACCGGGTTCTCTGGTGAGTGGGACACCTAGTTCGGCCATGCAAGCTTGGATTCGATCGTCGGAGGCGAACAGTCCGGGGTACCTCTGAAGGCACCGGTCTTGCATTTTCTCGAGAGCTTTCGCCAATGGGTAGCTAATGGCGAATCCGCCGCCGCCAAACGCCATGCTGTAAGAGAAGTAGATGTTCTGTAAGTGACTCTCCGATTGACCTCCGACGTAGTAATACTGGTTGTGGTCGTACTTCGACAGAACCCTCAGCAAGTTGTCGGTGACGAAGACGGTATCGTCGTCACCCATCACGAACCACCTCACATTCTTCATCCCGACCCGGAATGTCTCCGACACAATACGCGAGATCCGAATCGCCAACTGCAGGCCCTCCCGGTTCGTGAACTTGAACTTGCTGGTGTCGCCGGAGATTCTCAACTGCGGGAGGCCCTCCCCGCGTCGGGTCTTCACCGGGCTGTCCAGCCACACCACCCCCCGCATTTCGTTCGGCTTCCACCATAGCTTGATGTAATTCTTCCGATGGTCCCAGAGCTTCGCCGAGGCAGCAATGCCGAACACGATGTCCTTCAGCTCCGTCTTCGGATATGTTTCCGTTGCCTCGACGGCCACAGGGGCATTCGCGGTCCGATTCTGAATTTCGGGCGATTCGGAGGCGATATCCGTGGTATTCGACGATTGGCGCAACGAGAGGCGATTATGGGTGGATGAGAACATAGGTTCGTCCTCGCAACCTCGGGAGGACGAGGAGACGAGTTTGAGGGTGTAGACAACGTAGGTAACGGAGACGAAGAGGATGAGAAAGACAAGGAGCTTGGACAGGGCTCGATTTTGCGAAGCCACCGCCGCAATATTGCCTCCGGGTGAGGTTCTCATCTGATCCCAACCCACCTTCTCTGATTCTTTCTGGGTCATTTTCATGGCCTTGAAAAATCTACAAATAATGAGAATAATAATACAAACAAATACAAAGCGTCGGTGTATTGTATTGATATTGTATGAATAATTGGTGGAAATGGGTTATGGAGGACTCAACATGTTGGGAAATTTTTGGGGGAGAAAGCCCACCACCGGACCAGATCTGGGTGATGAAGAGTTGCAAAAATTTGGGAACAGAAAGAGAGATTAATGTGGACAAGGATGGATTCTATCAGGGAAGCTTAGAGAAACGAAGAGAGAGAGAGAGAGAGAGAGAGAGAGCATGTTCATAGGGGCAAAAAGGAAAAAAAATAAAAAATAAAAGTGACACGGCATGCATTTTTGCCAGGTTGCACACTCTCCTCTTGAATTGACATCGTTTACATATACGTTCATCTCTTTGGTTTTTATACAAGCTATTTTTATAATATATACAAATCTAGTATATAATCAAAAAGAGTTTAAGAACATCTCCAGCCCCAGCCCTTTTTGTAAATATATTTTTTTAAAATATATTTTCCAGTTTTCTTGACTCTTAAGGAGTTTCCCTAAATTGTCATCATTTTTAAATCAATTTTTGTTGTTTTTATTTTTGGTGATTTTATTTAAATGAAAAATAAAAAAATAAAAAATATTAAAATCATAATTTAGAAAAATTAGAGTAGTCCTTAAATATAGGGATTCATTTTAATTGATCCCAAAGAAGCAAATGAAAATCTGTTGGTGGTGAAAAAGTGATAATATACCTTTCTATTATAAGAAGTTCCTTTGAATAGAGCTGGAGATACCTTAATTTATCGGCATTCATTTTAGTTGATTCCAAGGAAGCAAATGGAAAATCTGTTTGCGGTAAAAAAAAAAAAAAAAAAGAAGTGATAATACATGTTTCCATTATAAGAAATTCTTTTGCATAGGGAAGCTGCTGGAAATGTTTTAATATATGCATATATATATATATATATTATTAGAGAATCCATCTGTTCTTGTTTAAATGGGATGAGAAAGGGATAAAAATTAAAATTCAATAAGATTTAGGGTGATTGTGAGATTAAGATAAAAAAAATGTTCTATCTTAGTTATGTTTTAGCATTACAAAATATTTTATTTTAATCTTGATAAGTTAAAATGTTAGTGTTGATATTTTATTTTGTTGCTTATTTTTTTTATTTTTTGTCCTTTTAATTAATAGTTAGTTTATATATATTAATTATCTGATTATTTATTTAATTTAAAATTAAAACAATAAGTATTATTAATTTTGATGGAGTGTAACAGAAAGGAATATATGATTTTTGGAAGACAATTAAAAAGAATTACTTAGTGGATTGGGGTTGAGAAAAGAATCCCACCCATTGCCATTTCTACATTATGATAATCTATATAATATAAATTTATAAATAACTAATTTATAATAAAAATTATTTTTATAGAGATATTATATGGTGAAGCTCTAGAAATTGTAAATGATAGGGTCATGTAAAAATTTAAATAATAATTATAAAATTTTAATGAAATCAAAATTATTAAAAGAGTTTAAATATAAAAAGAAAAAATTTTTTATTAATTGATAAGATGAATTGACCCATCAGCTTCCATGTGACGCACCTTTATATGAGATAATTTTTCCTCAACTAATGAAAAGAATGAGATAATAATCCTACATTGGGTTTTGCCATTCCATAACGAAAAGGGAATGCCAACCACGATGAAAGTTCCCTTAAATATGCTCACATGTCCCATTAACTCCAAGACACTGTTATGACTACAAAAGTGGAAATTATGAAATTCGATTGGATTTTATTGAGTTCAAGGGACTCTTATTCACTACCAAATTAGAAATCCAAGTTCTGAGGAAGTCTTATACCTAATTAAGTTATGATGTTCCATCAAAATTGAATAAATCAAAATGTTGGCATGTCAAATCTAAATTCATATATGTACACATCTATTTATATTAAAGTCATATGTATATATGAATCTGTTCACGTAATATAATTCAAGTAAATTCAAACAATTATCGAAAGCAAGATAATATAACAAGGTTACTCGAAGACATCGTACGTGTATGTAACTTAACTAGTTTTTCTTTTGAAAAAGCTAGCGATCGAACACTAACTCAAGCTCATCCCTTATTCTAACAATGTACATTCATGAAATTTATACTTGTGCATATATTTGCATCCCAAATATTCATATTCTTAGGATATTTCCTTTTTTTAAGTTTTTTGTAATTATTTAACAACTTGACTTTTTTTTTTACACTTTTTTCCTTTTAAGAAAGACTTATATATCACGCTATTACAAATTAATATAAAATTCAATTGGATTAACTCAATTAGACAGAATTGATAATTTTTTTCAGAGGTTGAAGGTTAAAAACTCTTTGAGGATAATAAGTGATCTTTTTAACTATTTTCTTAAATTGTTAAAGCATAACAAGTTATTAAGAGTATGTATAAATTCTCATTATATAAATTTCTAATATAAAATTGTTCTTGTTGAGAGGTCGATAAATATAATACATACCAAGTGAGATTTTTTATCGTCATTGATTTCGTAAGAAATCTCCTTGATACAAACTAATATAGAATAAAAATATTTGAATAACAAGAAAGAAGTTGATTAGTACATGCTTCTCTACTAACATTATATTAATGATCGGTATATGTGTTTTAACTTAACTTATTAATTATTTACATTTCTTGTAATTGATATTAAAATAAAAATATTTAATCAAATATGATAATTTTGTCTCTTAATAACTTAAACAATATATATATATATTTATACTTGTTGTACTTACATTCATTGCATAGATTTTTTGGCTTTTTTACTTTGAAAGTTTAGCACTATTATTACTTCATTTTTATATTGAGTAAAGGTATTGTAAAAATAAATTTTAAAAATTTTGAGATATTAATTATTTTTATATATTATTTGAATTCAAAATTTAAACTGAGAAAGATTCAATCACTCTCATTTTCTTTCAAATTTCTCTATTTTCTTTTTATTTATTTTTTTATCATTCCCACAAAACCAAAACATTAATATTACTAATATTTGTAAAAAAAAAAAAAAGAATATTTTTATAATATTCAAATGAGGCTGCGTAATTTACTTATATTTACTCAAATTCCGAAAATTTAACTTCATAGAAAATAATCAACGAGTAGAAAATTTTAATTAGCTATTTTTTAAAGGTTTCCAAGCATCGTCCCTCAGCGCTCCTCACAATCGTCAAACTTCAAAGTGCAAAAGCGAGCTGTCGTCTTGCATTGCATGAAGAGAGTCACCTGGTCTCTGAATTTACACACCTTCAGTTCTCTCAAGACCCTAGTGCTCCAGAAACTCTACCCACAAGCCCTCAAAGCTTCAACCAGTTTTCACCAACCACACATCTCGGAGACAGTCCATGCCCTCTTCCTCAAATCAGGCTGCGTTCTCGACCCATTCCTCTCCGCCTCTCTCATTACCCACCACTTCTCTCTCTCCGGCGGCTTCTCACGCGCCACCCAACTCTTCCGTGACACAGACGAACCCGATATCGTCGTCTACAACGCTCTCATTTCTGGGTACGCCCGTTTTTGCCAAGCCGGACCCGTTTTTGAGCTTTTCAATGAGTTGAGGCAATTGGGTCTGAAGCCGGACGTGTACACATTAAGTTCTTTGATCAAAGCCTGTGATAATTTGAAGCGTAATGAGATTACTCATGGAGTTTCCATTAAAATGGGGTTGGTTTCGGGGGTGTTCTTGGTCAGTGGGCTCGTTCAAAATTATTCCAAATCGGGTTGCGTTAATGCAGCTGAGAAGTGCTTTGGGGAGTGTTCGGTTTTGGATTCTGTGGTTTGGACGGCCATGATCAATGGGTACGTTTGGAATGGAGAGTTTGACAAGGGCAGGGAGGTTTTTATGGATATGAGGGGTTTGGGTTTGGAATTGAACGAATTTAGCTTGACTAGTGTGCTTGGTGCTTTGTTTGAGGTCAAACAAGGTGAGCAGATTCATGGATTCAGTCTAAAGATAGGATTTTTATGTGGGTGTTCAACTCATTTGAGTAATGCAGTAATGAATGTGTATTCGAGATGTGGACGAAAATCTGATGCTGTAAAAGTGTTTGATGAAATTCCTAACCCAGATGTTGTTTCTTGGACGGAGCGAATTGGTGCAGCCTATGATGCATTAGAAGCTTTTGACATGCTTGAATATTGTCGCTGGAGAGGTTTGGAAGTAAATGAGTATGCGTTGAGTAATGTTTTGTCTGCCATTGCAGGCCTAAAGTTGTTGAACGCTGGAAAACAAATTCATGGGCTTTGTTACAAGGCTGGGCATCTCCTTATGGTCTCTGTTTGCAATGCAATAATTTCCATGTACGGGAAATGTGGACAGATCGCCGATGCCAAGCGTGTCTTTGATGAGTTGATTTGTCCAGATTCTATTTCTTGGAATTCTCTGCTTGCTGCTTATTCTGAGAATGGGCTTTTTACTGAGGCAATTATAATGTTCTCTGAGATGCGTGATTTCTGGATACAACCTAATAAGTACACTCTTGTTAGCATTCTTGAGGTTGTGTCCAGTTCTCATTCTCCAACACAGGCAATGCAAATACATTCTCTAATAATTAAAGTTGGATTTGAGTCTGACAATTCCATGTTGTCTAGTTTAATAACAACATATGGTAAATGCAATGGAATCAATGAATCAAAGAGACTGTTTGAGGAAGTTGATGAACCGGATGTTTTACTACTTAATGCCATGGCAGCAACATTTGTCCATTCCAACTACCACTTTGATGCCCTGAAATTGTTCCAGAAGTCATGGAACTTGTCCCTTGAAGTTGACAGTGCAACTTTTAGCATAGTTCTCAAAGCCTGTGGTGTATTAACAGATCTGGAGCTAGGAAAAACAATTCACTCCCTGGCTTTTAAATTTGGGGTCGTTCAGGACGTACTTGTTGAAAGTGCTGCTATTGATGCTTACTGTAAAAGTGGTAGTATAGATGACGCAGAGAAGGCTTTTCGGGATATATCTAAAGACAATTTGGCTGCCTGGAATGCCATGTTGATGGGATATGCTCAACGTGGTTCCTTCCATGTAGTTTTTGATTTATTTAGGAAAATGGCCGAATTGGGAATGACACCTGATGAGATAACTTACGTGGGAGTACTCAGTTCCTGTTGCCATGCAGGGCTAGTGAATGAAGCACAATATCATCTAAATTCTATGTTTGAACTTCATGGGGTGATCCCGTGTTTAGAACACTATGCTTGTGTGGTTGATGTCCTTGGTCGAGTTGGACTCTTAGAAGAGGCAAAGAGGGTCATTGATCAAATGCCTATTTTCCCTGATGCTCAAATATGGCAGATTCTTTTATCAGCCTGCAATATCCACAGAAATGTTGATCTAGGAAAAGTTGCAGCACGAGAACTTATTCAGCTACAGCCTGGGAATGACTCTGCTTATGTTCTTCTGTCAAATCTCTATGCTTCTGCTGGTATGTGGAACACTGTTGGAAATTTGAGAAGGGAAATGAAAAAAAGAGTAATCTATAAGGAACGTGGTTCTAGTTGGATTCAAGTTAGAGGATCAATCCACCACTTCTTTGCTGATGAGGCATTACATCCTGATAGTAAAGAAATTTATATGATGCTGCAAAATTTGAGTGACCAGATGCTGCTGCTGCTGCCTGACTCAGACCAAGACATCATTCTATAATTTGATTCATGAAATATGCTGCACAAAATGCTTCTTGATATTACCACTGCCCAAGTTGAAGTGGATGGAATTTCTTCTTGAGGTTGATGAAATATGGAGTATAGAGTACAACTTGAACATCGGTCACAATGGAAACCATCCAAATTGACCCGATGTGTGTGCCAGTCCTTTTTTTTTTTG
Organism: Pouteria glomerata; assembly: GCA_035590655.1. Taxonomy (NCBI): domain Eukaryota; kingdom Viridiplantae; phylum Streptophyta; class Magnoliopsida; order Ericales; family Sapotaceae; genus Pouteria; species Pouteria glomerata. Next base: position 2,241,244 of record JAVXUM010000020.1, on the reverse strand, counting down.
GGTGGGGGAGGGGGCAATTGCTCCTTAGGATATACTTCGAGGAACCATAAAATGCACATATTATTCCAAATGAAATTGGTTTTCAAACCCATTTTATTGTGTCATATAGACCTAATTTTGTATAACCTACGGAAGACATAACTATTGATAGAAATGAACAGAGAAAAAGATTCATGTAGCCAACCCAACTAGTTTGGGATTAAGACTTTGTTGGGTTTATTGTTTCATATATCATGTTTAAAGTGATTATTTTTAATTCTGATCAACATAGCAAATGGTATAGAGGAGTTTAAATTATAGAAACACATGATTTAGAGGAAATGAACTAAGTATGCAACCTTAATACGACACAAATAAGCTTTTGTTTAGTTTCATCAGTTTTAAGACAGATCGAGTAAATAGGGAGACAAACATACTAGTTACTGTTTCATTGAGCAAAAATTTTCTGAAGGACTTATTTTTCATTTTATTGATTAGTTTATGAGAAAGGAGGTGCAGGTTTCTTGATTCTTATGCTGGTTTAGGGGAGTTTGTTGAAATTATTGAAATACATTACCCTGTATTTGATGCGTGTTTCTGGAGGCAATAAATGGTTCCTCCCCATGAAATTCATTATGCGTGTTGTGTTTGATATTGGAAAATGTGATATCTTCAGAAAATGCTGAAATTCTAAGAGGCTAATGCCTGTAAAATGACATTGGAAAATTAATTGATAAATTGCAATTTTCAGTCTAGATGTAATCAATAAATTTAGGCAGTTTGAGCTAGGGCAAGCAATGGGTTATCTCTTACAGCTTTATGATAAATGTTTGTTTCATCCCTTTATATCAGATCAGTCTGATACTTGTCTCATGCTACTAACCTTACTGTGCATGCTCTTTGTGCTGCAATTTCTTTATTTTTTTATTTGTCATTTTCTTTGCAGGCATCCTTTTGTGTACCTTAAGCGAAGGAAAAAAATCAGAGTTTTAACCAGAAATAGGCCTGTCCTCTTGGAGTTAAGTTCTTATGGCATCATCTTCACATAACATGGAAATTATGCAATTCAAAATCACTGTGTTATTTTTGTTGTACAAGTCACAAATCTGTCACTCTCTTAAATTTCTGCCCCACTATAATTTCCTGACAAAAATCAATCAATTGAAACAAATATTACAAGAGGAAGAAGAAGAGCAATTGTATTAGTGATATTCAAACAGGTTTCTTTGTACAGACTAGATTTCCAATGTCTTTCGTCTCACTGATGTAGCTTTTCCCCCTGGAGTTTTGGTAATGTGAAGATTTTGAGAGCAAAGAAACAACAGAATAGAAAGCATTTGCTGCCATCCTTGACTTTATCTGCCCTCTTTTTGGAAGAGGCCTTCTACCTCTGAACCTTTCACCAACTGCTGTAGCAGCGACACCGCTAATCTTGTTGTTCATGGTGGAAACTTGAGCAAAGTCACCTTCTTTCTCCGAGTCGTTTGCTTTGAAAAATGTTGATCTATGGCCCTTTTATGTGTTCAATAAAGATGAAAAGTGCTTTTGTGACCACTTGCTATGGTTTGGGCCAGTTTTTGGAGTATATATAGCACACCAGTGGCTCATTTCAATAGCACAGGTGGGGAAAGAACACAGCTCAGGGCAGAGTGAAGAAATATTGAAGCAGTTTTTTTATTCTGTTGGCAGGAATTGGGAAGCATGCCAGCTTTTAATTGTCTGGCTGTAAAAGATTCCACGCACCCAACTTGGGACAAATTGTATTCAGGGATGATTTGGTGAGTGACTGACATAAAAAGAGAATCAGTTGTTTAATTTGCATAATTAGATAGGGCCTGTCTGGCCATGAGCACGTGTGGGTTTGACATGTGTAGAAAAGTTCTCCTGTGGACTTCAGGGGCTGGTTTCTGGGTGACTGGAAAAGGACAGGAGTGGATACAGAAATTGTCTATTGGTAAGATTTTGCTTATCTGTTTTTGTCAAGTTTGACAGCTAGATATATTAATTTAAAATGCAACTGGGGTTGGACTGGGGAGCAATCCTCATATTTTTTATGTCTAGTTGTTGTAATGGCTATCCTTGTTTTTAGGGAAACCTCTGGGAATGTCAAATGGCTGTTTTGCTGCCTGCAGGCCAAGCCACCTTGTTCCATAGCATGCATGCACACTGAATTCTGCAGCACATGGTCAGGTACCTTATTTTGCATTTACTGGTTTGGGAATGCAACAACGAAGATGACATCATGCTGATGAGATGATGGGTAATGTAGAGTGGCAATAGAAATAGGCGGAATTTGCCCAAATAATCCATTTAAAGTTAACAATTGCCTCAAATAAGGCAGCCAAAAAATAATTTTCTGAATAGGCCGTCTAAATAATGTATTCAAAATAGTCGTCTATTAGAAAGCGTCTTTTGTTATGATGACTTTAATAGTTTATTCAAATCAACTTTCTCATCCATATCTTTTTACCAGTTCACTTTTTTTCGGTCTTATCTTTTTATCAATTCGCTTGTTCTGACCTTATCCATTGACTTCACCATGAATACACTATTAAGATTTGATGATTTTGGCACATCTATTTTTTAAATCCGTTATTACAGATGATTAGGGGACCTATTCAGGAAAAGTTTTTGACTGATTTATTTGAAGAATTATTGGTTTTTAAATTACTGTTTTGGTCAAATCCCTCTAGAAGTAGAATATACATTTACTAAACAATAGTTCATTTCGGCAAATTTTGATGGTGTTCTTGTGGTTGAAACACTAAAAATTTTAATCTCACTTTCGCGGGCCTTTACAGCTTTATGTTTCTTGACAAGAGCATAAATATTTAATGGAAGTTGAATACCACTAACCGGTATGTAAACCTAGTTTCAAAACAGGGACCAGTTCAATGATATGGTGATTCCAATTTGGCCTCTTGCAATGGAATATATTTGTGGTTGCTTCCCCTGATTTGAACCTTAAAACCGCTGCTGGTTCAAGGGATTTGTTCTTCACTGGTATGGCATCTCTCTCTCTCTCACACACACACACACAAACAGCTGGAGCAATAGGTAACCAGGCATAATAATTTAGAATTCTCTTTTGTTGTTGCTTGTCTCCTTAGGAATCATCTCTATAGTTCAAGTTGTGCTAAATATTTAAAATATTTCCCTTTATCATATTAGAAAAGATAAGGCCATTGTGTAAATCTTATTACTTTAGTCAATCAAAATAATTCACCACATTAGGGATAAGTCCTAGAACGCTCTCCATCATCTGTGAGCTAATGCATCTAGACTTGTGGGTTGCATAGTCAACTGTTCAGTGGCCAAATCATCTTAATGCTTCAATATTATTGCCCCTTCATGATCAAAGAAAAGATTAAACAAACTAAATTATTTTGTCTTCAAATGATTCCATCTAGCTGGCATGCCTTCCCACCTCCCCACCTAGCTAAGAATCTATACCTGCCCCCCCCCCCCCCCCCCCCCGCCCG
>JAVXUM010000020.1:2175682-2186981 GCA_035590655.1 Pouteria glomerata | reverse complement strand
CTTACTTTCGTATGAAAAAAAAAAAAAAAAAGACTTTGGTGTTTGGGCATTCGAAGGGATGGTAATCATTGTTGTTCACATGGTTTGAAGGAAATATCTGTGTTTCAGCACCTGCATTTACATTTTTCATCATCATTTCGAAGCGTCCATTGGCAAACAGCGGTTTCATACTTTCATAAATTCCACATGCTTAAATGGTAGACTGTGCACCACTGTATCTTGATTTTGTTGAAATATCTAATTTTAGGAAGATTTTCTTCTTTCAAAAGCAATAAAGAAGGAAGTAAAATCATTTAGCTGTGTGTTCTTGTTCAATAGGAGTTGCAAATTTCTATTTATTATGGGAGCCTTAATTGAAAAGTGACTTGGAACTCTGTATATAAAATGCTGAAAGGAAAAAAAAAAAAAACAGTGTTTTTATTTTGCTGTTACGAAAGAGCTAACTTCTTAATGCTTAAAATACAAGATTGGAAACAAATATTTTTAATATCATCATGCTAAGTTTGCAACCTGTTAATGTAAGTACAACTTAGATCTATAGTCCTCCATTTTGAGCACTGGCAGGATAATGGATTGAGAATGCAAAGCCTGTCTTAAATCCATATGGGCAGCAGTCTGTGTCATTAGATTGGAATGCATTTGATAACTTAGAAAAGGAAATTGTTCTAGGTACCGAGGATGATTACTTGCCTTTATCTTCTCCTTAAAAGCTGCACCTTTGGCATCTTCACCTTTTCTTCCCCACCCTAGCTCTGGTTATATTGCAAATTGCTACTTAGAACTTAGCTCATTGATTTTTGTCCAGATGTTGTATGAGGATCCAGTAACAGGTATTGATATGGAAAAGCAAACTCTGACTACGAATTCTGGCAAATCGTTGAAGTATGGATCTCTTATCATTGCCACCGGCTGTACAGCTTCAAGGTACGTTAGTTATTTTTATTTGGTTTGCCAAAAACCAAACGCTCTTCCCTATACCTAAGTTAGATAATTATCTACTCACGAATTGCACTCCAATCCTCCAATCGTGAATTTTGGTCAATCCTCGTATTTGAAACAAATTTAGTTCTTGTTTGCATAATGTTACAATGATTTAAAATATATTGTATTATTATTATGACTTGGTCACGTAAAACGTTTAGGGAGGGTGACAAAGTACATTGAGATGCCTTGTTTACAAGGATAACAATTATGTATAGAATTGATGTACAGAATTTATGGATAGATAGCATAATGTGACTGAATTGCATTCATACATGGAAAACTTCAATGATTATTTCTATATTGAATGTTATTTTACACAAAATATATATGTTTTAAATATATATTTGAATATTTTTTTATTTATTTTTTCCCCATAAATCTAAATATTACACTTACTTAGCAAAAAAAAAATTGAATATTTTTTAATACATGCCTTGATAATGCTCTCGGCCTTAAATTTTTCAAAAGTTGACGTTCCAATGCTATTGAATTATGTGACTTAGGGCTTGATAGGTTTGCCGTGGGACTGGGAGGAAAAGGTACGCTTTTCTTCAACAAAAAGGAAAAAAAAGTATCATGGTACCTATCATAACAACTATTAGGGCATTAAGATTTTAGGTCTCAATATGAAACTTTTGGAGATAGTGATTGAGGTTAGGCTAAAATATATAACAAAAATATTAGAGAACTAATTTGGTTTTATGTTTGGGAAATTGGCTACGAACACTATTTTCCTACTAAGAATATTAATGGAAAAAAATTGTTAAAAGAAAAGAAAAATTTTCATGTGATTTTTATTGATCTAGAGAACATATATGAGAGGGTCCCAAGAGAGATGTTGTAATGGATCTTAGAAAAAGAATGGCTAAATATGAAATATATTAAAGTAATCAGGGTCATATGTGATTGCACAATTACTAGCATCAGAACTGTGGTGTTTGTAAAAATGATTTTTCAATTACAATTGGTTTGCACCAGGAATTCACTTTAAACCTTTATTTTTTTACTTTGGTTATGAATGAGCTTCCCAAGTATATTCAAGGTAACATCCTTTGTTTATGTTGTTTGCATGTGATATTGTATTGATAGATGAAACTAGACCTGGGGTTAATCATAATTTAGAATTTTTTAGGCACATTTTAGAGTGTAGAGGTTTTAGAGTAAGTAGGACTGAAATATAATATTTGCATTGCAATTTTAGTAAAACTAAAACTATGAATGGGGAAATAAGTGCCAAAAAGTGATTATTTGAGATATCTTATATCAATTGTCTATGCAAATGGAGTGATAGTGATCGAAGATGATGCTACCTATAGGATTCGAGTAGGGCGTTTAAAATGAACGAGTGTATCATATGTTTCATGTGGTTGTGGAATATTTATCAACATGGAAGCAAAATTTTATTGGAAAGTTCTGATACTAACTATGTTTTATGGTACAAAGTATAAGATCATTAAGAAACACAATAAATTTCATAAGATGAGTGTGGTGAAAATGAGGATGCTAGATGTGCAGTAATACAAGAAAATAGAGGATATGAAATAAATATATCCGAAAGAAAATTGAGTTAGCTCCTATAAAAGAGAAATTGGGAGAAATGCTGTTTAAAATGGTTTGGTCATATCCAATATAAACCTAGAGATGTTCTAGTAAAGAAGAGTAATTGGATCCAATTAGAATGTGTAAAAAGGCAAAAAAGAGGCATAAGTGGATAAGATTACATGGAATAAGATTTTGATGAAAGACATAGATTAAATAACCTCACAGAAAATATAACCCTTTATACAAATGAGTGGAGGATAATGATTTATGTAGCTGACTTCAACTAATTTGGGACTAAGGGTTGCTGAGTTGGGATAAGTTGAATTGAGTTATGAGAGCATATATATTCTTATGTGCTGCAAGCAGACGTACTTTCTCTTTCAATTAATGATGCTAATTAAATTGAAATAGATGAAGAATGACCTAGTAATTGTCTTCTTGCTTTAGATTTCCAGAAAAGATTGGTGGAAACTTACCTGGTGTTCACTATATTCGGGATGTTGCAGATGCGAATTTGCTGATATCATCACTGGTAATTTTAGTTGATTGTATTTGATTCTGTTCATTCATTTTTTTAATCTTCATTCTGCCGTTTAATACTATGTTAGTGATGCTGATTTTTCTGGCATAAGATTTTGAATCTACTGGCATAAATACTTCCATGGAAATTTGCATTCTATAATAACTGAATGTTATGAGTTGCTTTTGGAAGTAAATTAACTTTTGCACTTCCATTTAGGGTTAATACATTTAACACACTTTCACTGAAATTCCATTTTGGTCCCTCATCTTTTAATTGTAACTATCAACCTACAATTCTGGTCAAATTTAATTGTCACTCTTTTGTAAAATTTCGTTTGAAACTCTTACAAAAATATGTACATGTGCAGTGTGAATTAGACATGGCCATCGAGAACGACTTTAAATGTATGTGTCATTCACATTTTTGAGTGGAATTCAAGCTATATACAATGGTATACGTACATTTTTTTATCAAAATTTCTAACAAAATGTTGCAGGAGAGTGATGTTGGAATTTGACAGAAAGTACAAATTGCTGACTGTTACAATTAAAAACTGAGGAAGCAAAATGAGATTTTGGTAGAAGTGCAAGGAGACTAAGTGTAACTATGTATTAAATGCCATGGCTTACTACATGTCTGATTAAGGGTTTGCTCAAGACTATTATTGCTTCAGTGGGGACTTTGTAATAGATAACCATTACTTCTATTTTATAGGAGAAAGCCCGAAAGGTGGTTGTTGTAGGTGGTGGTTATATTGGCATGGAGGTAGCTGCTGCGGCTGTTGGTTGGAGACTTGACACAACGGTATGCCTTTTTTTTCTTTGGTTCTTCTACACTAAAATATGCACCCGTGGTTAGATTAATTACTTTCTTTTGATGTTAAAATTTCGACAATATTTTCAATTCTTTTTTTTATGATTTCTCAAGTCAGCTATGATCTCATATTGTTAGTCAATAAGTTTTAGCTCAAATTTAATTGGGAAAAAAATAGCTCATCTTTCCAGAGAATCATCTTTTGCAAAGATTGTTTACTCCTTCTCTAGCACGGAAATATGAAGAACTGTATCAGGAGAATGGTGTCAAATTCATGAAGGTGAAAGCTCTCTCTCTCTCTCTCTCACTCTCTCTCTCTCTCTCTCTCACACACACACACACTCACACACACAAACGCGCACACACACACACACACCCACCCACGGAAAACTGTTGAATCAATGTATTTCAAGATAGAGCGATGGCATTTTGTTACCCCCTTAAAAACCTGTTTCTTGCAATTGATTAATTGTCAACAGGGTGTCTCCATAAAAAGCTTAGAAGCTGGTTCTGATGGACGCGTGGCTGCTGTTAAACTTGAAAATGGATCTACCATAGAAGCAGACACGGTGAATAATTTCTACACATTCAGGAATTTTATTTTCTTTAAATATTTAGATTCATGCTTACTTTTGGCGACTTATGTTTTTTCATTTGAAGACTATGCGGTGAAACTAACCAATGAGAGAAATTATGTTATTTTCTCCTGTGTGTAGATTATTGTTGGTATTGGAGCAAAACCTGCTGTCACTCCTTTTGAAAGGTTGGGCTTAAATGCCACCGTTGGTGGAATACAGGTCAGAATGATTGTCAAAGGATTTATTGTCTTTGGGAATTTTTATCTTCACATGAATTTAGAGCTGCAATTTTTTTGGCTTTGACTTCTCTATACTTATGAATTTTATATGTTTCTGTGAATCATTGTGCTGTTCATGTACTGATGCTGCTTAAATAAATTTGAAATCTACCCATGTTGAGTTGAGTACACCCAAGTTAATTAGGGCAACTGTATTTTAATGCACTTCAGTCCCTTTTGCATCTTTTGATTAAGATTTTTAAAGGCCCAACACCTATTTGATGAAATGTAAGTGGGCAACAGTGTATAGAATGCCTCAATGTCCTTCAAATGTGCTGTAGGTTATTTATAACCAAATGAGAAAGAAAATATTACTTGGATTACTAAGTTTATATTTCTTAATGAATTCAGTGCCTGCCAAATTTGATAAGAAGAATGTGGTTATTATTATTACAGTAGAAAAAGAGTACTAATTGTTGGAACCGATTAACATAGTTTGTATCTTTTTTTCCCTCATTTTTTTTCCCCGGATTGCTAAAGGATGAATCCAGTTTAAGGGGATGGTATTCTTTCGCGATGGTGGCACCACTCGAGTCCATCCAATTTTGTTATTTGTTGATAAAAAAAGTAAATAAACAAAATTGATGTACTTGAGCAGTTAAATTTTGAAATTTCAGGTTGATGGTCAGTTTCGGACAAGTTCAGCTGGAATTTTTGCTATTGGAGATGTAGCAGCATTTCCTTTGAAGGTATTCCTTTCTCAGATAAAGAAGCAATTTCATTCTTGCCTTTTCACCCTTCCTTGGAAAAAGGAAAAATTGCATCTTAACGTGGTTCATTCTGAACAGATGTATGACCGCATTGCAAGGGTGGAACATGTTGACCATGCTCGTCGATCTGCCCAGCACTGTGTTAAGTCGTTACTTAGTGCACAAACTCACACGTATGGCCAAATGTTTTATTTAGTGACTTTAAATTCTTTGAAATTTTGATTCAATAATCTGCTGCTGTTTCCCTCCTGAAACTTATTTGTTGATCATCTGTTTCCCTGCACGATTTCCAGATATGATTATCTCCCCCATTTCTACTCAAGGGTCTTTGAGTACGAAGGAAGCCCAAGAAAAGTATGGTGGCAATTTAATGGGGACAATGGTAAGGACTTTGCATTGTATTCAAGAAATTACCATTTGATAATTCTCACAAATGGTATCCTCATTGTTTTTGTGTTGCTGAGCAGTTGGGGAGACCGTTGAGATTGGGAAATTTGATCCTAAGATTGCTACTTTCTGGATAGATTCTGGTAATGTGATATGTTGAAACTATTTTTCCTTCTAAAACACAATAAATATATATATTTCAATAAATAATAATTTTTACACTTGTTTCCCTAGGAGGTGTAATATATTGTTGCTGTCATCTTGCAGGTAAACTGAAAGGTGTTCTTGTTGAAAGCGGAAATCCCGAGGTATTGTTAAGATATTTAAAAATCAACGTTGGAAAATATTAATTAAGGCACCAAGTCTCCGTAAATAATTTCTTGTATTTTTTCTTCTTTTTAAACTGGTTGGTTGTTTTGTTGTTTTAAGGAATTTCAACTTCTTCCAAAGCTAGCGAGGAGCCAGCCTTTCGTCGATAAAGCCAAACTCCAGAGCGCGTCATCAGTTGAGGAGGCACTGCAGATTGCCCAAACTTCTTTCAAAGTTTAAGCTACCATTCAACAAAGTTTTCTTCTTTTACAAACACCCTGAATAGATGCTTATGGGGGAGGATTATTAGAAGAGAGAGATGGGGGGGGGGGGGGGAGAGAGAGAGAGATTATGGCCTTCCTCCACTGTTTTAATTAATGCAAGTAGCTCTACAAAATTGCCTTATTATTGTGATTGATCGCTCATAGTAAAGACGGTTGACTCTAAAAGTTTTGAATAGTTGTGGCAACTTTTCATGCTTGGTGGACTTTTACAAATGGATTTTTCAATTAATTAGTCTTGGGGGGTGGGAGGGTTTTAAAAAAAAAAATGTGTTTTTTATAGAATATTTCTATCAAATTATTTAAATCTTTTTTGTTCTCTAAAATAAAAAGAAGAGTGAAAAATAAGCTCCCAATAGCTTTTTTACATTTTTTATTGAATTTTTTTATGTTAGCTCTCTGAATATACATACACTAGTATTCACCCGTATTTAAAGGCACGGGTCTCACCCAAAAGTCGGATCCAGAGCTTTCTATTGTTGACTCGTATATAGAAGTTCGTCACTGATCAAATTTGTTATATGGATATATAAATTATAACATTCTTAATTTTACAGAATTATTTAAAAAAAAAAAAAAAGAATAGAAAAAACTGATGCAACGTGAGATTTAATTAATAGTGAATTTTTAAAATTATTTTTTATATTATTGTAAAATATGTTTACAAAATTTTTTAAGATCTCCAATCATAGCTGCTTAATTGGACGTGGTGGTCATTAGTCGTTAGAACCCCTTTTGTCTCAGAAAAGTTTGGGCTCTCCGTAGTCCAAGTTTAGCTGCTTAATTTGACAAATGCAATTGTAATTACTATAGTTGTGAGGCAAGCACCCATTCGGCCTAGGCTTAGTTGCGTTGGCAGTTTGGGATTGCACCCTTGATGGCCAAGAAGACCATAATTTTTGAAATTTCAAAAAAGTTTTTTTTCAACACAACTAAAAGAAACGTCAAATGTTTGAATTTCCAAAACATTTGACTTTGGTATAATTCGTTGAAATTAGGGCAACAAATGAATTGGTATGTAACATGTTTTGTGTTCGTTTGGATTAGTAAATGAATTAAGTTCGAATACATGTAGTTTATTTACAATTTTTCTCGTGAAATCTCAAATTTACTTTTGCGGAAGTTTAAATATATTTAAGCTTTTACGTTATCTAACAAATATATATATATGTATCATTAAATAAATACAAATAAGGCACTAATAAATTACATATATTTATCTTTTGTTGAATTTGAGATACGAAGAGATTTTTCTTTAAAGAAAGACTATAAATAAATTTTGTTCTTTATAATCAACGCATGCACAATTTATAAAAAGTTTGAGATGGGTTAGACTTGTTCACTTAGTAAACGAGTAAAATTGAATGCAAAACTTAGATGTTATTCGTTTGTTCGTAATCTTAGTTGAAATGAATAGAAAAATAAATCATTGGCTTTTAGGTCTGTTTGATAATATATTTGTTTTCTTGTGTTTATTTTCAAAATTTTAAAAATTAAACACAAAAATATGTTTAGTAAAATTTTTGTTGTCATATTTTTCAAAACAGTTTTAAATTCAAATTTGTAAAAAATAAAAACAAAAGAAAAATGTGTTCTCACTTGTTTCAAAATTTTGTTTTCCATGTTTGTCATCCCCTACTATAAAATTATTATCATTTTATACTACAATAACTGTTTTTTACGTGAATTGCTATAGAACTACTTTCTACGCGAATTACTATAGAACTACCTTCTCTTCATTTTTACTTTTCATTTTTTTTCTTTTTTTGGAATCGTTTTTAATTAGTATAACAACTTTTAGTTCAACTCAAATTTAAGTCGTAAAATGATTATTTTGTGTCTAGATCTTTTTTTTAGCCTAAATTTGCATTTTAAGAATCCCAAAAAGTTCAAAAATATATATTAGTAAGTTTTATATTACCTTTGCAAATTTCTGATTGATCCGAACTTGAATTTTAAAATAATTGTTTTACCTTGCACTCATTTTCGGTCTATATTTGCATTTTAGCATCCCAAAAAAAATGACAAAATATTTCCTAACAAGTTTGTTATCGACTTATCAAATTTCAGAATTATCCGATTTGGGTTATTAAAGAATCCTTTTACTCTTAGGATTGTTTTATTTATTAGATTCGTGCTCTAGGTCTCTCCAAAATCTAAAATATATTCATTGAACAAATTCTGACTTGGTCTAAATGCAGGTTAAAAAATGACTACTCAGACCTGTTTTCAATATATATTTATATTCTGAGCTTTTGAAAAAGTGAAAAATATTATTTGGTATTATTCTAATCAATAAAACAAATTTTATTCTAATTCGAATTGGACAAAAAAATAAATGTATTAACCATTAGTCGTTACTTTTGGGGATTTGCCAAAGACTGGAAAATATTACATGATATATTTCCTATTAACTAATCAAATTTTAGCTTAATCCAAACTAGGGCTAAAAAATGATAATTTTATCTTTGGCCCTATTTTCAATACATATTAATATTTTGAACTTTGATTAATATTTCTCAATGTATTTCTTATTACATAAGAAAATTTCAAGTTAAACTAAATTCAAACTAAGAAAATAACTATTTTACAACTATCTACTTAGAATTAGGTGCGCGTGCGTACAGAGCGTACCATAGTCAAATATTCAAGTATAAAATGATAACGGATAGATCATGACTCAAGTGATTATGGAGTTGTCTTGTCTTAGTTCAAAAATATTTGAAAACTAAATGACATTCAACACTAATGGCAAAATAATAAAATCTATTTCCAATATAAAAAAAGACCGAAAATTTGAAAAGATTAGAGTACATGTACCCACCCTTTGACATCCTTAATTTGCTCCTCCACAAGAGATTACAATTGGGTGAAGGATTCTACATGTTTTATGCTACTTCTACTTTGAAAAGAACATTAATGCTAGATAAATTTTTGAAAAATGTAAGACTTTATTGCTGGGAGAATTTGGTTGAGCAACCCTTTCTTTTAGTGCGTTGGCCTCCTCCTATAGATGTGGAATGAGCTACCCCATTAACCCAAGTTATTGCTACTGCAACTTTAGAGATGGCTAAATTCATGGTCACCAAAATAGATCCCATATCATTCCCATTGAATATGGGATTCATAACATGCTTAGACTCTTATTCCATATGAATTCTTCTCTTTTATCTCTCTCCCTGTTGTCTGTTGAACCTTAAAAGTTGATGAATCAAAGAGAAAATGTGAGAACATAGAGAGGAGAGAAAATAAGAGACTCGTACTAGCGAAAGCATCACATGCTGCAGTAGGCTATAACCTACAAAAATTTTGATCTAAATTTTTTTAGTATTGATAGCATATAACATAATATTTCAACTGCCTATACCTTAATTTAATATTTAGTCATAGTATAATTTAATTTTCAGTTTATAGTCCAAGATAGAAAAAAACTTAGGCTGTGTTTGTTTTGAGGGACTGAATGATAGGTGATAAGTAATACTGTGGGGCTCATGGAGATAATATGTGAAATTAGATAAAATATGAGATTATTTTTTTATGTAGGATTATTTTTTTTTATGTTTGGTTGATGGGATATAAAGTGGGATAAAAGATATGATCTGATATGTAATATGAAAAAAATAATTTAGAACCTTTAAATCTTGACGGGAAACAAATTCGGACGTGGGGGATTGATAATACCCCACCCCATGGGATTATACATCCCGCAAAAGACAAGATTAAGGTGGGACCCACGGCTGTAAAGTCCTGCAATGGAAAACAAAGGCAAACGCAGGATTTAAGTGGACCCCATGGCATGGCAATCCAATCCGTTGCTACAATCGGGAAACAAATGTAGCCTTAGTATACTTTAATACTAGTCTATAATCAATTTAGGGGTCGTTTGGCACACAAGAAGACATTGAAAAACTCTCAAAAACTCTAACATTCTCTATTATTTTTTACATATTTACGCTTATTATAACTCTAGAAAAAATTACATAACTTAAGTTCGATATAATTTTTTTTAATGTGATCACCGTTATTCAAGATACCAAACAAGATCAATTATTAATATTTTTTTAAGAGACTTTAAAATCGTTCTGACGAATTTTTCTACAAATATTAATATCATTAACTATTCATCTCTGAAAAACATAGTTTGCTACCAAAAGCTTAAATATCACTCAAATCACATTTTTTATTATTTTTCGTTGCACCAAACACCCACTTAATACTCAAATTATAATTCAAAACATGAATAGTTTTTAACACCGCTGTTAAACATTCAGCTGCCTGCCTACCTTCACTTGAAATTGTAGAAGAATTAGGAGACGTGTGGCATTTTACAATCCTTTTAAATTTTGTTTTATAATACGCGGAGTAGATATAGGCCCTGTTTAATGGGATCAAAAATTATCAACTCTTATCAAATTTAACTACTTTTTGCACTTTCTTTCAATTAAATTTTAACACATATCACCTTTATGTCAAATTATCTGTACTTTTTGTCAATTTTTTTTCCACTAAATAGGGTCATAATAATCAAAAGATTTTTGAAAAAAAAACGTTTAAATACCCTTTGTTGTTTGGCTGGGCTCATTAGCGTAATAATGACAGGCTTAAACCTTTGAAAATTGAAGCCACCCAAATTATGAGGTCTTAGTTAATTATTTTAATCGTCTCTCGATGAGATTTGCCGTTTTGATGTGAGCAAAAGAGACAGAAGAATGGTCATTCGGTAGAAGCCAACCTATGGATGATTGACAACTACGAGAATGGACAAGCCGCCGCCTTCGAATTGTTCACGCGTAACTGCTACAATCAACCATTCGATCATTAAAGGACGACCACCCGTCTTAGCTTCGACCTCGACCATGGAATCGGTCACGGCCACTTGTTCCTTCTTCCCTAC
>JAVXUM010000020.1:2105277-2122958 GCA_035590655.1 Pouteria glomerata | reverse complement strand
AGATTTAAATGGTATAAAAGAGCAAGAGTGAAAATTAAATAAAAAGTCAAGATAAAGTTGAATGCATTTTAAAAAATTAAATGCATTTTTTTAAAAATAAAAAATACATTATATTATGATATAAATACAAAATATTAAATATATTTATATTTATATTATTTGATTATATATAAATATTAATATAATTAATTTGTTAATTAATGGACTGTTTCTTTTAATTAATGGATGATTCGTGATCATGTTATCTTTACAAAGGCTGTCAATTAATTAGAGATAAGTTCAAAGCCCAAACTATAGTGTTCACGGCCCATTGAGCAACCGTAAGCAAATTAGGGTGCGTTTGGAGTGATAAAAAGTGAGATAAAATGAAATAAATTATGAATTCATAATTCGTGTAATAAGGTAAAAAGTAAATAATTTTTAAAATTTTTTAGATATTTTTTATTTATTAGCACACCAAACGATGCTTGATAAACATTGTGAGAAATACGGTTATCTCTCTCTCAACGATACAAAAGTCAGGATATTTTTTCTTGAGTAAACCTTTTTTTTTACCCTCAATTTTATTTTGACATATATTCAACTTTGTCTTCTTAATTTTAAAACTCTCATTTTTTTTTTCTTTTTTGTTGATCTTCTTTCATAGGCCTTATAAGTTACAATTTAAATTATCATTTTTCTCTCATTTTTGTCTTTTTTTTTTTTTTTGATAACTTAGAATATCCGAACCAGTTTGCGCGCACTTTGATTATTCTCTAGGGGTTCTGAAGTTATCGACCGGGTAAACTTCCAATGGCCCTGAGAAGATTCAAATTAGTGACTACTGGGGAGTAAATCAAGATCTTACCAGTTGAACTACCGCTCACGGTTTCTCATTTTTTGCCCTTCTCTAGAGACCATATCAATATATTCAAAAATTTTTCTACTCTTGTTGTATTTTCTATCTTTTACTGTACCAGAAAATATAAAAGTAATATGATTACTCATTTAATATTCTCCAAAATTTTACATTTTTATTTTAAGTATACTTAATAAACTATTTTAAGATACATGATGATTATGGGAAGTGATGCATTTTCTATTTTAAATATTTTTTAAATTTAAATAACATGTAAGACAAGTAAAAATAAATCACACTATTTAAAAGAAAAAAAAAAGTAAGAGGAAAAAAACAAAATAAATCAATTTCTTTTGAATTTACCAAACTAACCCTAAGACAAGACATGCATTAATTAATAGTTCAAGTTACATATCAGGTGTATTCCCAAGGACTGATTGAATTTCTTTCAATTGATGAAATTCCGATCCTTATTAACTAGAATTGATATTCAGCATCCTCCACAATGGTATTCTTGAAAATTAACTAGGGATCACATTCAACTACATACAGTTAGGTAGCTAGCTACCACTCCATATATCAACACTGCTTTCAATCATATATATATATACATAGCCAGTCCCAACATGAAACAATTTTATTCATGATATTGATAATGATGAGGAAGGCATTTAATTTAAGAGCAATTCACTTGTTTTTCTCAGCAATAAAAGTGTTTGTTTGCTGAGACAAGTCTTTAGCATATATATGATCATTTTTGCCTACCGAAATGGGTTATCATATTCTAAACCACCACAACAGCAGTCAATTGGCCTGTGCCTCAAGATACCCAGTAGTTGTTTAACAATGCACATAAACCTTGTACTTTTTACTCAGATTTCTACCAATTAATAATCTTGTGAGAAACATATGCTTCAATTTGTTACCAAGGGAATAAGCTTCCTCTCCTCTATATATATATATGAGAGAGAGAGAGAGAGAGAGAGAGAGTCATTACATGCTTTGGTGATAATGGCAGATAAACTTAAATTTGGACACCTAGATCTCTAGCTCTTCTAAAAAGGCAGTTGAACAGAAGTAGGTGAAGTTTTGTTGGTTTTTATCAAAGGGTGCAAGCCAGGGTCTTCTATTACTAGTATATATGTATCTATCTATATGTATATATGGGTAAATTATATATGCCCTATATTTGTAAGGAAGCTCTCTCTCTCTCTCTCTCTATGTGCATGGGGCTGTCCAACCTCCTCTCAACTACCCACCACCTTTGAGCCCAGAATCTATAAATTCTCTCAAAACATTCTCAAAGAGTAGTAATCTATTGACTTGTAATTTCCTAGCGAAGAAGCCTAATGGGAGAAGAAGTCTCACGACCTCCAACTACAAACAACAACATCCCCTATCTCTTCAATCCTCCATCACTACTTCCATCAACCTCATTGAATAACCTTCCTCCACTTCAAAACCCTCAAATTGATGGCGTGGACATTGACTGGGTTAGCCTTCTCAACGGTTCCATATTCACAAATGGTGATAATCAAACCACACAGCAGCTGCCAGATGTTGCAACAACCCTGACAAGTGGTAGGAATATAATGAAGGAAAGTGATCAAGGAGAGAATAAAGCCAGAGGGATTAAAGCTAGTAGAGTTACCAAGAAAATTGTTCCACCTAGGGTTGCCTTCCATACTAGGAGCTCTGAGGATGTTCTTGATGATGGATATCGGTGGCGGAAATATGGGCAGAAAGCTGTGAAGAACAGCGTCCACCCCAGGTATAATTAATATATATATATATATAGGCTCTCTGAAGATGAATTATATATTATCATTCTAACGATAATTTTAACCACAACCCACACACCACAAAAACATTTATAATACAATGGAATTGGCCATGTCTAATGATATTACAGGTTGAACATATTCAGAAAATGAATTGAATATGTTGTATATGGAAAACGTTAAATGGAGTTCACTTTCGGCTAGTTATACAAACGGATGTGGAATTTCCACCCAATCAACAATTATCATTATTAAACTCGATTATTTTTTACTCTTAGATTTATTTATTTTTTTAAGTTAGAATTTTAAACTTATCTCCTCATAAATTTACCAGACTTAATTAAGCACAATTGTTCAGATTTTGTGAAACTAATTTTGACAAATCTATTAAATAATCAACTTAGAATAAAAAATAATAAATAACAAAAATATTAAATTTATTAATCTACATCATCCATCGGTCACTATTCAAGTTTAACACATAACTTCGTCCATTAAAATCATTACCCACATTTATTTTTTTGACAACTACAAATAAAATATATATAACTTAACGAGAAAAAATAATTACAAAAACATGTTTAAATCAAGAGTAATTAAAAAAATGTTTCAATATCAAACTTTTGAAATAACAATAGACTTAAGAATTTAACTAATTTTATTTTAGGATTATAATTGGTTAAAATTGTAATTATATAGATATAATATATTAAATAGATATTTAATAGATACTTTATAAATATAAATAAGGAGTGAGTATTCTATTGGTAAATCTTAAATCCATCTCAAGTACGATATTAAATTTCAATCCTAAATTTATTTTGATTTTATTAGAATATTTTCTAAAAAGTCTTTAACGAATGATCGAAAACCCTCTGTATCAGTTTTATTGGCATCCTACCTTTTGTGTTTAAAATAATGTTATTTATTATAGAAGGAGTTGGAGTATGAAAATTTAAAAGTAAATATATTTATAAATTTTTTTTTAAGTTGTATTTTGCTCATAAGAAGAAAAAAATAATCATTTATCAAATATTTATGTGCGCTCTTAAAATATTTTTGAAATGTTTCTCAAATATTTTAGTTTTCGTGTTAATTTGGATTACCTTCCAACATATCAACATTTTTGTTTTTTGGGAAAATTCTTGGTTCATAAATCGATGATAACTAGCTTAGAATCTCAAAAGACCAGCCAAAACTTTTCAATGTTTACATTTGACTTTCATAAACGAACATATTTTTTTATTTGGTTTGGAAGAAAACTTGCTAGTTTTCTTGTTTGGAGTTTGAGAAAACTTTCTTAAACGGACATTTGTTTGGCTTGGTTTGTGAGAAAAGTTGCCCTACACCTCACCCGTGGACTAGTAAATGGCTAAAATTTCATTGCACCTCAGTTTTTCTTTATTAAAAACTAATTGTATCCTTGACTCATTGTTTCTCTTGTTCTATCTAAAACCCTTAATAGGAGCTATTATCGCTGCACACATCATACGTGCAACGTGAAGAAACAGATCCAACGGCTGTCAAAAGATACGGGTGTTGTTGTGACAACATACGAGGGCATCCACAACCATCCATGTGAGAAGCTAATGGAGACCTTGGGTCCTCTGCTGAAGCAAATTCAGTTTCTCTACAGATTATAAAACTAACCAGTTGGCATGTGTATATATCTATATATGTGTGTGTGTGTTGCCTCGATGAAACATGAAGCATTCAAAACCTCTGCCAGCTTGTTGATCACTCATCTTAACTCTTGCACAGGAAAACCCAGGAGGAAGAAAGTGAAAAATCAAATGGTTGAGAAACTGTTATTGTGTGTTTGTTTGTGTTGTTTATGGTTTGTGAACAAGAAGAATTGGTTCCACGGCCACATAAGCACATCTAGTTTTCTCTTTTTCCATCTTTTTTTTCTTTTTCCTTGATGGGTAATCTTCCATCATTCTCCACTACCCTTCTCGGGATTTTTTTTTTATTTTTTTTTTATTTTTTAGGCACCGCTAGTATCAGTCGGGTACTCATGACCCATATATTTGGACCGTTCGTCAATGTGAAACCCACACAAGACCCACACCATACTTACGGGTTGATAGTTTATATATATATATATATATATTTTTTTTTATATGGGTTAAATAACACTGAAATTCTGCGATTTCCATTCAGAAGCGTAAATAATTTGTAAATATAGAAAAGCATGACTTGTACAGAAAGTGATGGAAATACCGGGACGAATTCCCGTTTGGGGAAAGTTTGGTGTATCGCCCAAAGAATTGAAAAAAGTTCGGAGAAAGTTTGGTGTGCCGCCCTAAAAATTGAAAAAAGTTAAAACTTAACAAAACTTGAGAAAGTTATAGAAAATAACAGTTGGAGGAATTTAAAAAATTTTAGTGCGAAAGAAAATTAAAAATTTTTAGAAATTTTTTGTATTTTTAGTGCTCCAAACATGCACTTAAAAGCCTTAAAATTATAATAATTATTAATGTGGTGACTCATATTTGACATCGGTTTTCTCACAAAGACAAATGAGTTGTATAAGGTTACAAATAAAGGCTCCTATCCCACATCGGCTTTCTCACAAAGGTGGAGAGGATTTGTCAGGTTATAAGTACAAGGTCATTTTCTTTAAAAAAAACTACACCAATCAAAACTTTAGGTAACGTGCTCATACTTTATTTAAATTCCTCCTTTGAGATGAAAGTTAAAGTTTGCTTTGGAAATTGCTTTGTAAGGTGTATTGAGTATTGGGTGAGAGAAAATATTATGTAATTGTAATATTTTTCACAAAGTATATTTTCTTCTCCGAGTGTTCGTAGATGTGGGCAAATTGCTGAAATTCATAAATCTTGTGTTCTATTGTATATTTTCTTATGTTCATATTTGTCATTATTCACCAGGATATTACTAAAAGGTGATCTATGATTTTTGCTACAATAATTAGTATCAGAGCTCAGGTTGTTATGTGGATACGTACAAGTCTAAGAAAATTTTGTTTCGGAGGTTAAGTTTTAAATGAGACCAGTGTGACTCCTCTAATCTTTCTGAACTTTGTAAGTATTATTCACGGGTGTCTAGGAAATTAGGTTTTAAGTGAGACTAATGTGACCTCTTCAATCTTTCTTGAAAACTTACTTAGTAAGTACTATTCACGGAGTTTTGGTAGTAGTGTGGATACGTGCAAGTCTAAAAAGGTTCTGTCTAGAAGATTGGGTTTTAAATACCACCAGTGTGACCGGTCCAACCTTTCGTAGGAACTTTCTTAGTGGATACTATTCACTTCTACGGTAAAACTCATCAAAGCAAAATGTCAAGAAACTCTTCATCTGCAAAGTTCGATGTCAATAAATTCAATGAAACGGGAAACTTTAGATTGTGGCAGAGAAAAGTGAACAATCTATTGGTGCAATAAGAAATGACAAAGGCGTTGGTACAATGAAACTTGAAAAGAAAAAAGAAGCACATTGGTTTGAACTTCTAGAAAGGACTGTTGCTACAATTAGATTGTGTCTAGATGATGACATGATACAGTATGTCATTGAGGAGAAATCGCCCACAGAGGTATGAAAGAAACTCAAAATGCAATACATGTCCAAGCCTCTTACGAACAAGCTTTATCTTAAGCGAAAACTATATCGCTTGAAGATGGAGGAGGGCTTAGACCTAGAACAACACGTCAACGTGCTCAATTAAATCATTGGGGATTTAAATGGGGTGGAAGTCTAGTTCGAAGACAAAGATAAGGCTCTTACGCTACTGCACTCACTATCAGATTCGTCAGTGATGGAAATCCTTAAGGAGAGGTCTAGTTGTGATGGACACATAAGATAGAGAAAGAAGTAGACAAGAAAAATCGAATGAGAATAAAAATTCTCAATTCGAAGTCTAGAAAAAAGAAAAATTTTAATGCTTCAAGTGCAACAAGAAAGGCCATTACAAATGGGATCACCTAGAGTAGGGCAAGGACAAGAACCGGTAAGAAGAACGACGATTCAAGTCTACAAATGTTGTAAAGAATGACTTGGAGGATGGTGACATGCTTTCAGTTTCATATAGTTCAGATCATCTCATGAATTCTTGGGTGCTAGATTCGGTATGTTCTTTTTACATGACACCAAGTGGGGCGTGGTTTGACACCTATAGGTCAGTAGATTCTGGTTCAGTTCTGATGGGTAACATTGCTTCATGCAAAGTTTTCGGGATTGCAAAGATCAAGATCAAGATCCGTATGTTTGATGATGTGATACAAATCCTATGTGATGTAAGACATATTCCTTATCTTAAGAAGAATCTTGTTTCATTAGGTGCCTTAGATTCAAACGGGTTTAGTTTCAAATCTAAGGGCAGGGCAATGAAAGTTTCAAAAAGGGTGATGGTAGTGATGAAAGGACAAAATTTTTTTGAGAATATCTACAAACTGTTATGGAGTACAGTTGTAGGTGGAGTTGCCATTAGGAGTCTAATTTTAACAACACAGTCTTGTAGCAAATGTGGTTAGGGCATATAGGAGAACGTGGCATGTTAAAGCTGCACATGTGAAATTTGCTCAAGGGGGTGAAGACTTACAAGATTGATTCTTGTAAGTATTGTGTTCTTCAAAAAAAGACCAAAGTGTAGTTCAAGACAGCTACACACAAGATAAAGGGCATTCTTGATTATGTCTATTCAGATGCTTAGGGGCCAATGAGAGATGCACTATGACAGGGACATAAGCATTTTGTCACATTCATTGACGACTTCTCCAAGAAAATTTGGGTTTACTTTATGTAGTATAACTTAGATGTGTTTGCCAAGTTCAGAGTGTGGAAAACTGAAATGAAGAACTAAACTGTGAGAAAGATAAAATGTCTGAGGACAGAAAATGGCACTGAGTATAGGAAAAAAAAGTTCTTGCAATTTTGTGAGAAATAGGGAATAATGAGACATTTCACAGTACGCAAGACACCACAGCAGAATAGTATGACGGATAGGATGAACCGAACAACTACTGAAAAGAAAAGGTGTCTTAGGTTGAATGCTAAGCTTACAAAAACCTTCTAGGCAGATGCGGTAAATATGGTTTGTTTCTTATTTAATAGATTACTAAGGGTAACATTAAAAGGAAAGCTTACAAAGGAAGTGTGGACAAGGAATAAGGTTAACTACTCCGGGTTGAGGGTCTTCGATTGTCCCGCATACATGCATGTTTCTAGTAATGAACGATCCATACTTGATCCAAAGTCATGATAGTATATTTTTCTCGGGTATAAGAAAAGGGTCAAAGGGTATAAGTTCTAGGATTCCAAGGCAAACAAGGTAGTGATCAGCAGGGATGTGATATTTGATGAAAAATTCACATTAAAGAGTACTCAGTCAGAAGAGGAGCAAAAGTCAAAAAGTAAAGATTTTAGTAAGCAAATGGTGCAGGTGGAGATAAAAAATATGGCTAAGGACATCTCTATTCAGAGTTCAGAGAAGCAAGCTTCCAATTTGAGGGAGTAACAGCACTAGAGTTTAGTTTGTAGGTGGACCAAGCGCATTATCAAACCACTAACTAGGTATAGCTTTGAAGATTTAGTTTATTATGCACTTGTTACCAGTTGCAGTGATCCAATTACTTTTCAAGAGGCAATCAATAGCCAAGAGAAGAGCAAATAAATACAAGCTATGGTGGGGGAAATGGAGTCTTTACAAAAAAACAAGATGTGGGAGTTGGTGAAGCTTGGCTTTAATAGTTTATTTTGACATAAAGTTAGAACAGATGGACGTAGAAACGACGTTTGTTCATAGTTACACTGAAGAAGATTTACATGAAAAAGCCAAAGGGATTTTCCCAACACGAGGAAGAGCAATTAGTCTACAAGGTGACGAAGCCCATAAAGTTTTACTCTTTTATGATCAAAATTGACTACAGGCAATATGAGTATGACTATTTCATTTATGTAAAATGCCTTGATGATGGTTCCTTTATATATCTCCCTATTATATGTGAATGATATGTTGATTTCTGCCAAGAGTATACTTGAGCTCAATAAGTTGAAAGCTTTGCTAAGGATTTGGGTGTAGCCAAGAAAATTCTTGGAATGGAGATTCGCAAGAACAGAGGCTCGGGGAGATTGTAGTTATCTCAAGAAGCTTATGTGGAGAAGGTGTTAAAGAAGTTTAGTATGGATAATGCAAAATCGATGAGTACACCTTTGGCTGGTCATTTCAAATTATCTATAAGTCAATGCTCGAAGTCTGAAGTTGAGGTTAGAGACATAGAGTCAGTTCCATATGCTAGTGTAGTTGGGTGCCTTATGCAATGGCTTGTACCAGATCAAATTTGGCACACGCAATTAGCGTGGTGAGCAAGTTTATGGCTAATTCACGAAGACAACATTGAAGTGCAGTCAAGTGGATCTTCAAATACATGCGAGATATGATAGGGTATGGCATCATATTTAGCAGACAGTAAGAGGGGCATTTAGTTGTAGGTTTTGTAGATGCAGATTATATAAGAAATTTAGATAGTAAGAGGTCGATTACTGGATATGTCTTCGCCCTGGCAGGAGGACCTATTTGTTGGAAGTCCGTAATTCAGTCTCTTATTACTCTTTCTACGATTAAAGCAGAATACATGGTAGTGGCCGTGTTTACCAAGAAAGCGTTGTGGGATGTTAGGCTTGTTAAGGAGTTGGGTCTACAATAAGGTAGAGTTAAGCTTTACTGTAATAGTTAGAGTGTTATTTATTTAACAAAAAACCAGTTGTATCATGCTAAAACCAAGCACAAAGATGTGGGGTTTCACAAGATCCATGAGTTAGTGTCTTCAAGTGAACTGATAGAACTGATGCTAAAGAAAGTTCACACTTCTGACAATGCTGCAGATATGTTGACAAAGTCCTTCACAGCAAATGAGTTCAAGCATTGGTTGGACTTGATTCATGTCTCTAGTTGCTAAATGAGAAACAGCCCTAGCCTATGAGATTCGTGGTGGAGTTATCAGTGCTCCATTTCCTAAGGGGTGAGCAATCACCAATGTAGAGATTGTTAATGTGGTGATTCCTGTCCCATATTTGTTTTCACAAAAATAGATAGAATTTGTGAGATTATAAATAAAGACTCTTGGACCACATTGATTTTCTCACAAAGGTGGAGAGGTTTTGTGAAGCTAAATAAAGAGTCATTTTCTTTGAAAACAGTACACTAATCAAAGTTTTGAATAACGAATTTGTACTCTAATTAAATTCCCCCTTTAAGGTGAAAGTTAAAATTTGCTTGGGAAATTACTTTATAAGATGTATTGAAATATTGGGTTAGAAAAAATAGTGTGATTTTAATATTTTTCATATAGTATATTTTCTTCTCTGAATGCAGACATAGGCAAATTGCCAAGCCACATAAATTTTATATTCTTCTATTTATTATATTTTCTTGTGTTCATACTTGTCATTTTTCAGTAGGGTGTTCTAAGAAGGAGATTCAAGATTTCCGCATAAACAACAACAATAATAATAATAAATAAATAAATAAAACTATACAAAAGCGTTCAACAATTAAATTCTTCAGAACTCAGTCTGATTCAGCAAAACCTGAATGCTTTTGATAGATATAAAAATTAAAAAAAAAAAAAAAAAACAACAAAACATAGGCTGAAGAGAATTTTAAAGACAATTAAATTTCATCAACATAAGTAGCCCCTCTCACTTAAAAAATAAAATAAGCAAAAACCGAGCCTCATACAGAGAAAGATGAAAATGGCAGAGCTCTGTTCTCTAGGATTCCAACACCAACCAACATTAACGATGGCAAAAAATAAAAATGAATAAATAAATAAACCGCAACAGTGCTTAAATTAGAATTTGCTGGCAGCAAACACTGGACAAGCAGTTTCTGAGTTTTTACTGCAGCATTTTCACCCAACCATTTTTCCCAAAGGAATGAGGGTAGAACAAGGCAGGCTTCAAATAGCTCGAGGAGGAGAGACACTTTGCTGAACAAGGCATGCCTGGGAAGCATCCCATTATTATGGAAATTCTTCCATATTAAGCTGATTGCAAGCTAAAAAAAGGTGCAATATGATCAGGATAACTTTTGCCAACCCTGAATTCCCAAAAGGGTATCGAGATAATTTGCTCTATAAGAATTTGCACGATGATATTCCTACAACTGAAATGTGCCTAGCTCCTGGCCATGCCTGGTAAGTAGTACTTTCCTATCACCAACCCATTCTAGACGATACGAGAGATCAAGATTCTGAATCGAAAGCTTCAACCTGTCCACATCACTCGAACCCTCCGTATTTTCCTTAAAAAAAATAGAAAAAGAAAAAAATAAAAATAAAAAGGATTTATTAACATCAAAAGAAAAAAAAATATTCTTGTATACTGTCCGATGAAAAAGTGTTTTTTCAAGGCATTCTAACTAGACTGAGCATAAAATAGAGGTGTTCAGATTGCGCATGGTGGCATCAACAATGGATTCATAAATTGAGCATGGTGGCATCAACGGTGGATTCATAAATAAATTCCATAACGACAAAGACAGAATGTAAACAAGCTGCGGAAGCCAGGGCAAGCCAAGGGAACAGGCAACGCCCTAACAATATTGGGGCCCACATTGAGATGGATTTCCAGAACTCTTCAAGATAAGAAATTATTAATTTTAATATATGCACAATAGCAGAGAGAGTCCCTCCACTTCCGGTGAATATCTTCTAATGGATAGAAATGGCAAAGAACCACTCAATCTTTAGCCAAAACAGTGTGCTCACTTGGGGCAGTTCTATGGAACTCTCCTTTACAAGCTCTTAGTTTTACAATTTGCTTGTTCCTCAGCCTTTGTAGTTTCATCTCTCAAATTGCTTATTTTATTTGTCTCTACACTTTGAATTCCTGTTCTTCGAAAACTTGCTTCTTACTTCAATAAATTTCATTTCTTATCAAGCATGTAGGAAGGTTTCCTGCACTCTACATTGTCCATATCCAGCCAACATATGAAAACTTCTAATGCTAAATCATCAATCCATAATCTTATCTTTTTAAGGAATATTTAAATCAATTAAATCAAATGGACAGAGAGAACATATGATACATTGACAAGTTTGACATAGCAAAATTCTTTTCTAACTGTAATACCTTCTCTGAGACACAATCCATCCTCAAAAAGGCTCACCAATAAAACCATGATATAAACAAAGACTAAGCAACATGAGGAATCTTCGTGAAAATTCCCGATCGATTGTCCCAATCCTTCATGATATAAGGTTCAGTACGGAGCCTTAACACAAACCCATCATTATTGTTTAATCACATACAGGTTTGTCTAACACCTTTTACCACTCCATGCACGTACTAGTAGAAAATTTTGATGTCACTGTCATCCATACACTCACCACTTTAAAGGAATCTCACATGTTCTAAACTAATAGTGACTTTTCATGCCTTCGTTCTCCATATATTA
This sequence comes from Pouteria glomerata, assembly GCA_035590655.1. NCBI lineage: Eukaryota > Viridiplantae > Streptophyta > Magnoliopsida > Ericales > Sapotaceae > Pouteria > Pouteria glomerata. The sequence goes on along the minus strand of JAVXUM010000020.1, from coordinate 2,110,922 downwards.
CCAGCAGTTAACCATCCAAACATTGTTTAGAAGTCAAAAAGCATCCAAAGGTTTACTTATAAAATGAAGTATCCTAGCCTGAAGGAGAATTTAAATGGGAATTTTTTTTTCTTTTTCTTTTTCTGAAAAAAAAAAAAAAAAAGCATTTTGAAGAGCATGTCCCCCATAAAAGGGCAAATCATTATTAACTTTTTCAACGTAAAAACAAAACAACATGAATGTCATAGACATATATATCGAAAAAATACAAGGAAAAAAGGAAACCAAAAGGAAATTAATATATGGAATATGCTTATGAAAATAATGTGCTAACAAAGGAATTTACCTTCGGACTGGCCTGTCTATCAAGTCCCATTACGCATGCTATTATGCTTGACCTGGTAGAGTTAGGTGAAAATCCTTCCCATGGGGGAACAAAAATCAGTTTAGTGCACTGAACTGGAACAAAGTTTCGGCTGAGTTTCTCCCACCATGCAGATCCCAATGACCACCATCTGATCATCAACCCATGCTCGGAAAATGCAACCAAACCCTACAATTCAAAAAGCATATTGAGAAACTAGATAAAAATATTTACCAGTTTAGAACTTCATCAAGTCATTGTATAATAGTATTCCAGTATTCAAAGGCTACAACGCATTCAACATGCCAGTAAATTTTTATAAGAGAACTAGTAGATTGGAAAATGTTACTCCAATTGCAGTCAAAATTGTCTGATAGAACTTAAATAAATAATACCATGAGGAAAGCCTGCAAGCCAATTTGAACTGGGAACAGTAAAAGCATGAACTTGTGCTCACAAGAGTCAATGAAGGAAAACAGCTAATTAAACAGAGAAAAGTTTGATCAAAGAAAAGTTGATAATTGTCCCTGTTTTGGCACTACCAAATTTTGATAAATTGTTTGAGATTGATTGTGATGCATCAGGCTTTGGAATTGGAGCCGTCCTTTCGCAAAAAGGTGCCTTCTTTAGCAGGAAACTTTGTGAGTCAAGATAAAGATGGACAACCTATGAACAAGAATTATATGCAGTGGTACTTGCACTTCAACAATGGGAACCTCGAATCATTCAATGCAAGTTCATTTCTCAAAAGTGATCATCAAGCTCTAGCCAAATAGGATGCATGCTCAATGGATTGCTTAGATCTAAAAGTTCTCTTTCTTTATCAAGCATAAATCAAGCCAATCAAACAAAGTTGCTGATGCCTTGAATAGGCAAGCTATCCTGCTAATGGTCAATTGCAATGAGATAATTGGGTTTGATTACTTGAAAGCCCTATATGAAGATGATGAAGATTTTAAAAAGGAATGGCATCAATGCGCTTCTGAACTTCATACTTCAAGTAAGTTCCAAATTCAAGATGGGTTTCTTTCCCAATGATCCTTTAAGAGAGCATATTATTCGAGAATTACATGATGGAGAATTGAGTGGTCATATGGGGCATGACAAAGTATTTCACTTGTGGAGGCACGTCATTATTGACCTCACTTGAAAAGATGCGAAGCAGTATATGAAAAAATGCTACACTTGTCAAACTGCTAAGGGTCAAGTTCAAAATACCGGCCTCTACGCACCTCTTCGAATTCCGAGAGCACCTTGAGAGGATTTATTCATAGATTTTGTTATTGAATTACCACATACACAATGAGGTATGGATTCTATATTTGTGGTCGTGGATAGATTTTCTAAGATGATACACTTCATTCCTTGCAAAAAGATTTCGGATGCTTCACATGTTGCAAGATTATTCTTTGAAGAGATGGTTTGTCTCCATGGTTTCCAAAGACCATTCTATTAGATTGTGATAGCAAGTTCTTAAGTCATTTTTTACGAACCCTATGGAAGAGGTTAGCTACTACTTTGAAATATAATGGTACTTGTCATTCACAAACAAATGGACAAATAGAAGTGGTGAATCTTACATTGGAAAACATTCTACGAAGTATTTATCAAGAAAGTCCAAGATAAATGGGATTTAGCTACATCTCAAGCAGCGTTTGAATACATAATGCTCCCAACAGTTCAACGGGGAAAACTCCTTTTGAGATTGTCTACATTCATCCTCCTTTGCATACGTTAGATCTTGTCCATTGCCTTCCTTACCAAAGATGAGTATTATTGTGGATCATATGACAAAGAAGATGACACAAATTTATTTGGAGGTTAAAAAAAAAAAATAGAAGATTCAAATGCTAAGTACAAGAAAGTGGCGGATCGACATCTACAAAATAAGGTTTTTCAAAAAGAAAAGATGGTTATAGTTCATCTTTGTAAAGAATGCTTTCTGGTTGATACTTATAACAAGCTCAAACAAAAGAAGATTGGCCCTGTTTGTGTGCTTCAAAAACTCAATGACAATGTTTACGTGGTTGATTTTCCTCTTGACTTAGCCATTTCAAAGGTTTTCAATGTCTAAGATTTGTTTGAGTATCAGGTTTCACCTGCTCTCCACATTCTTCAATCGAGGACAAGCACTTCTTAAGAGGGTGGGGACTGATGTAGAATGTATGGAGAAAGAATTTCTAGAATTTTGTAAGAGGTTAAATATTAAAAGAGATAGGAAATAGCAACAAAAATAAATAATTATTTTGGGTTTTCTCGTTTCTTTTGGATTAGTTTTATTCCTATTTTATCTAGGATTAATTTAGGATTTTATTTAATTAATCATCTTTTATATTTTGAGCCAAAGGCTAATTGTAATCCATATAGAATTTAGATTGGATAGGAAAACTCATAGAAAACCTATCATAATTAGGATTAGATTTGGTTTTTTCTATGAATAGGACCCTTTGTAAACCGTTTTCATTCATTCAATTATTTAATATACTTTTAATTAATTAAGAGCTTTGTGTTCTTGTTTGGTTCTTGTGGATTCAAAGCTACGTTCTTGTAGATTCAAGAATAACCTGTCGTACTCGAGGATGATACCTCACCAAATGCCCGCCGCTGCATCACAAAGCCCAATAAATCTGTAGGCTGATAGGTACAGGTCAAACTTTCCCAGCTCTAAGTCAATCCTACTCTAATTATTTGCCAAGCAAATGCATGTGCACATCCAATGATGATTTGAATAGCAGCGTATGGAAGATCAGTAGGACAATTCAGATGACTTCATGGCTCTGTTGATTAATTAAAGGTACCTCTCCATCTGGTGAAAAGCTTAAAGCTGAAATTCCAGTGGTAACCACCACTTCTGAAGCTCCTCCAAGGAGAGTTGGAAGGCCTGGAGGTCCACTTGCATCCAAAACCTTCATCTTTGTCATGCTACAGAGGAAAATAAAGACACATATAGAGTTAAGAAAAAGTTGTAAACCTTTTCACCAAAGAGGGTAAACAAATTAAAAGAAATGCATAGAATTAATTTCACCAAGAGGGTAAATTCATCAATTTCCTTGCCCTTTTCTTCATATAGCAATATATGGGCAGTAAATGAAGACTTTCAAATGGGGCTCTCTGACTTGAGAAACTTTATTGTAGCGATGTATTTTGACTAAAACAAACATTTGGATCTTGGGCCACATTAAAAACAAAGAATCCATTTTTAGAAAAAGTGTGTATGGAAGCAAGTCAAGTCAAGTCAGGATGTTGATAGTCCTATTCCTGTCGATGGTAGTAGATGTCCACGAACATTACAAAGCCAAGCAATTTAAAATGTTGAATATAAGTTGAATTTAAGAAGTTGAGATGAGGTGAAGTCTGTGCTATCTAATCGTAATGGGTAAACACAAAGTCCATAACCCTAACATTTTTTCCCCAGATACCACTTTAATTCAACACCAGGTTGAGACAAGGCTTCATTGGTTTAAGTAGTTTCCAAAAACTTATCTCATGAAATGAGAAACACTTGCATATTGATTATTGATTTAGATGAACAAAGTGACACAATAGTTGTTTGACTTGGAAACCAATTTACCCCAAATTCACCTCTACACTACTCAATTACTTTTTATCATTTTTACCTTTGCATGTCATATACCCAAATGCTAGCATTGTTCATCTCCACAATGGCATCACCAACAGCCAATCGTGTTGATCTGTCATTCAAGGCCACCATAGGGAATATACGCACAACTTCCTTAAGTGCTGCCATTGAAGTTTGAAGGCAAGTTTTGCGCATGACTGAGTTGCCAGGGTCCATGGTCTGTAAAATGAAATTGACAGCCTGCAAATCTGTCCAAATGTTAGAGATATCAACAGTAAAGCACACAAACACTCTGATTCTTGAGAATAAAATACCAAAAACAAAATAAAAAAGGCCACCATAATTAACCATGATATGTTGAAGTAAATTATTATTTGCTAGGCAATATTTACAAGAAGAAAAGGCCTCAACTATACAAGCTACAAGAAATCAAGATAACAATTGAAAAAAGCTCAGCTACCTAAAAAAGTGATATGAACAATTAGAGAAAGAAATTTGATTGAAAAATTATAATCTTGTTAAAGAAGTTATAAACTGGATAGTATCGCAACTTCTGTTAATTGAAATCACTCTCACATCAAGAAACCCAATCGGAAAATACACACATTTTGAACATACATCTAATCTGAAGCAATCCAGAAAGAGTTAACAGAATAAATATAGGTCCCCCCAAAAAAAAAATGTTGTCAGAATGCAGACTTTAGCCATCATCCAAAGAATACTCAAGTTGTGAATTTTGTACATCTTAAGTGAGGATCAAAAGGTTGGTTTTTAAAAAGTCAGAGCAACTGGAAGTCCAATTTCTAAAGATCTAATATGTTGATACTTTTCTCATTTACAAATTTAAACTAAAATTCATGCCACTTTCATGACAAAAATTATGTAGAGGACTTTCATGATCTATTTGTTCTCCAACTACCTTCTGATGAGAATGGGCAAAAAAATACGAAAAATAAATAAATAAACAATTTGAGAAATGGAGATTGTGAAATATGTAATGCAATAGAATCAACCGGTCCCAAACCTTGGGCAATCTAGGAGAGATACAGAGATGCCTATAAGTTTCTTCCTCTTTCTTCTACAACCTCACGTCCTCTACCTTACAGAATTTCGTATTTTAACCACAAAAGCCAACTTTCATTTTTTTTTTTTTTTAATAAAAACACTCTATTTCCACCTAATTCTATATGTACCTCTTTGGCCTCCAATTTAACCCTCCAGAAAATTTTCAGGAATGACTTCACTTCAGTTATGGAAATGAACCCCAATCTATTAAGTAAAGTTTATTAGAACAAAAAAAATGAAGCATGGCAGATTTCAAGCATTTTGAGCAATGATGATTTGGAAATCAAAAGCCTTTTCCCCTTATTCAACCATGAAAAAATTGACAAAGTGATAAATAACCTCCTCCATTTGGCATTAAAGATTAGTCAAATAAAAAGAATAACAGTATAGATTAATATTATTCATGTCACGTCACAACATGATTTATGACACATGGTAAACAAACTCAATTAAGCCCTAGTCCCAACTACTTGGGGTGACCAAAATCATATTTTCTCCAGCCAAATCTATACAAAGACATATCTCCATAACTCATGCTGTCATAATATTTAAGGCAAATATCTCTTAGACCCCCTGCCGTTACATTTCCATTAGTTTGAATGGTTTTAACAATTTGATCATGTGAAAATTCAAAAATGCCAATAAAAAAAAATTAAA
>JAVXUM010000020.1:2089117-2100549 GCA_035590655.1 Pouteria glomerata | reverse complement strand
CTTACCTATACCATAACTTACAAAAGTTTTTGGATCATAAAAGAATTTTTGAAGAGGAACGAAAGGAAGAGTTCATTGATAAAGCTACTCGTAGAGTTCTACAAGTTATAGCAAAAAACTACTTAGAACCCCCCACAGGAAGCCACACGTGGAAGAAACTGAAGGTAAACAACATAATCTGTCTCACATGAAAGTTTCCTATACCAGATTCACTTGGACGACATGCTACCAATATTCACCTTAACAAATGATCTTGAAGATGTAGAAATAACAAGTAATTCATAGCACCGATCAAGCATAGACTTCCACATTCTTTCTTGTGTTAAGTACAAAAATGGGAAGGTAAGTATGTTTTGTGTGATATTAAAATAAATTTAGATGTCAACTAAATGTCTTGAATTCTTGATGATGGAATAGAGATGTTTAAAATCAACAGTAAGTTAAAAAGCACACATAAAAGGAGCACAGGCACTAATGGGAATCAGGATAAATATTTGAGATTCTGATGAAGCAGTCTTAAGACAATAAATCTTTTCCCTTGAATTCCACCTATTTCAAAGGACATGGGAGTAAATACCATTCCTACACAAAATTATTCTAAAATTCAGAAATTCATTAATCTCATCCAGAAGCTACATAGCCAACTCAATATAGCTGAGTCAAAGATTTCATTGAGTTGTGGTCTGTCACAGCTAACATCCACACAGAGAACAAAATTCAAATTCTCAACTAGAATTTGTCACACATACAATTGAATGAGAATAAGTTCACTAATTATTCTGTACAGGAATTCTGTTGGTGCAGAACTGTGATACCTGCTAGCAGCTGAAAAAGAATGAGACAAGCTAATTGTACGCTCGGCAAGAGAAACCATGGTTAGTGACCTTATTGCAGAGAACTCTGATGATGATTTCCAAAGCTGGCATGTAACTTTAATGTCTCAGGATACAATGCAAGAAATCAAGAAGAAGATATTCCAACATGCAATAAGTTAAGCCAATGTACCTCAAGCTTAGCCCTTGGACTAGGAAATGTCAATGTCAAAGATCCTCTGTACCCTTGCAAACCAAAAGATACAGGGAAATTCCCTGGTTTCTTTAGCTTCATTTGAGTTATTAGCAACTCGTCAAGCTCATTGTCCACATCCCACAAGTGCAAAAAGGACAAGCTAAATTGAAGTAAACATCCTTCAAGTGACCGAGCCCAGTCATCATCCTCCGGAGTATAAGTTGAAGTCCGAAGTAAATCAGAACCAGCATGTCCGTTACCATCTGTGATCACATGGTGAGGACTTGGTTTTTCAGCCCCCAGTTCCTTCTCTGGTATTTTGTCTTGCCCATCACTGGCATCTTTGGACATTTCAACTCCCTGTTCATTGACATGGGTATTCCCTTGCTTCTCACCACCATCTTTGAGGATCTGATTCTTCTGAAAAGGAGACAACAATGATGCAAGGTCAAAACTCAAAGCTGCAAGTCCAGGGAAGGGGCAAAAGCATTTGATGGGATGCCTGTTGCTTTGAAGGACAGATTGCACCGATGAAAATAGTTTCATAGAATTTCCTTTAGTAGCAAGCATTTGCAAGGAATTGACCTCCCTCATTTTTGCTATGCTTGGGGACAAATTTGATGAAGAGGTACCTTTGCCTAAATTTCTTAAATGAGATTGTGAAAGGCTAGCATCTTCACCTAAGGGAACAAGTAATGAAGAAGCAGAAGTATTTTCATTCAGAATACCACCAGGCAGGGAATTGGTGCCGACGCCTTTACAAAAATGATCAAACATTGAATGAGAAGCTGTGCCATGGAGAACCCTTTCACACGTACCTGTCTTTAGATCCCAAATATATAAAACATCAAGTGTGTCAGATGTTCCTAAATTACTCTGGCAGAGACAGGCTAGATAATTTCTTTTTCCATCCCATACAACTTTGGCAGGATTGTAACGGTGTCCAGGAAACATTCTCTCCACACGCAAAGTCTCAAGAGAAACAAGAGCAACACAAAAGTCCTCCCCAACAGAGAGAAAGCAAGTATTCCATGGATGGCCAGTTTGGCGTGGCGGAAGAATTACTTGGCGTACTGGAGCTACGTGATGGTGCATCACTGCAAGGAGATTACCAGAATCAAGATCCCATACACGAACTGTACAGTCCATGCTCCCAGACACTAAAACCCGATTGAAACTCCACCCCTTAGCAGTGCCACCCATCCAATGTGAAGCCAAGCACAATATAGGACCTGTGTGACCCAAAAAATATTGTTTGGATACCTTAGAATCCACTTGATGGCATTGACCTCTACTGTGAGTAAAATCATCAATAAAGATATTAAAACATACAACTTCTATTTCACCACTGTGAAATCCATACACAACAGCATAAGGAATGTAGTAGGACTCAGAAATAACCATTGAAGAAGATACAAGTCGTTCCTTTTGAGAAGACCAATATTTTATATCAGTTGTGGCTAGGTTGTCTACCTTGCAACAAGGAACACAATCTTTCTGTGATAATTGAGTCCCCCATCCAGTCAATTCTACACCAACATCGTGCCTGAGGTCCTCATTTTCATTAGCAGAAGTTGAGCTTTCAATCCAGTCAACGAAAAATCTACCTTCACCAACCATCTTGCTCTCCTGACACAAATCCCAATTATTACCATACTGCTGGAGCAATAACCAGATTGTGACATGGGGTTTCCACAGAAAAGGCTCTTCAACATCAAAGCAATATGATTCAATACGAAGAAGAGAACAACTCAATTGGACAAAACAAATTGATAATCTCACATCAGGGGGATGAACAACAGCAGGTATCACACATAGCATCTTGAAACCGAAAATGCTGTCTGAATATGTTATTTTATACACCACAGCAAAGCCTCTATTGTTCCACACAGCAAAGTTTTTTGCAACCATGTCATGGCATTCCTGGCTTTTCAGTACCTTCCTAGCATCGTCACTCTCAAGAAACATACCTCCTGTAACATGTAATTGAGTGGAACCCCCTTCAGAACACAGTTGATTATTTATAAAAGAAATCTGTCCAATTATAGTACCACTGTCTGCTAAGTGAAAAATGCAATAAGTCCTATATATGAGGGCTAAAACCTGTGCACTGGCAGCACACATCACAACCTGTAACCCGTTGCTTGAAACCTCTACCGAATCAGTCAATCCCAAATTATAACAATCTTTTTGCAAGGATGTCCCATTTTCCCCGCCTTTACTGAGGCCCTTCAGTATTGGAACATGTTGTCGCTTACCAAATGAATCAACAAGGAGCACTGATTGCTCCTCCATACTGTCAACAGGTGAAACTATTGCCATGAATCTCAGAGGTCCAATAGATAAATTCCCATGAAAAACAGTTTGAACAATGGTAAGAGTATATGAATCAACAATTACAACTGTACATTTGGGTGGTCTTTGGTTTTGTGGGTGTCTATCCATTGAAGACCCAGACATTCCAGAAGAATCAAGTGACTGGCGATCAATTAAATTAACAGCATCAATGAAACAACAAGCAATGCAAACATATCTTGGGTTTTCGGGCAATGGCCGTAATGCAAAGGGAGTCCCCACCCATGGTGCCATTTTCCTTCGGAGCCTACAATGTCCACTGCCTCTGCTCCAAACGCACAACACACCATCAGTACACACACTGATTAGCGAACCATAATCAGCCGAATCAGAGTTCATAAAGACATTACTCGAATTTTCTATCTTTCCATCTCCCGAATTTGCTGCGGGTAGACAAATCCCAAGATCAGCTATGGGGGCAGTATGGCCACACAACATAGCAACTGGTTTAATTTCCTGGTACATTGAGAACATAAGAGTGAAACAATATCCACAGGATTAATATTAAATGGATAGAATAACTTTTCTATGGTGTTTATTTTGTTGCTCTGGAAACATATAAAATTGAAGGAAGTTCAAATTACAATAACTTATCATTAGTAGACATTACATTCCTCTCAACTTGACAAATACAGCACCCTATGTGATGACAGAAAACAAAGCAGAATTCTTTAATCACTCTTCCCCATGTTTTCCCATCAAACAATAAAAATCCAACTATTGCAAAAACAAAATGCAGAACAAGGCAATAAATTAAGAGCAGGACTCTTAAAACTTGTTTATTTTTATCCATCCCCTATTCTCTGAGTTCATAATAACAATAACTCAATAAGCACAAATAGAACACCCAAACGGCTAAAAAGTTATAAATTAAAGCCAAAAAAAGATCAAATTGAGCACATCCGCGGGGTCGCACGCATATATACTTATACGTGTGAGCAATGTAGATGAATGCACCAGGAAAAGAGTTGTGGAGAGTAGGGTAGGGCTACCTGCTTGGCGTCGGAGGCGGAGAGGTTCCACCAGACAATGGAGCCATCGGATCCGCCGGTGTAGAGAGTGGGCGGTTGGCTGAGCGCCGCAACGGCGGTGACTTTGTGAGGCGGAGGAGAATCGGGCCATATACAAGCTACGGATCGGCACTTCATCGACGAATTGATCGCCTAAATGCCTAGCAATGGTGTTATGCTCCTAGAAATTTAGATAATCTTGAATTATGGGGTTAATCTTCCTTGAATTGGATTTGTTCTTTTGGCAAAAAATGGAAAAGCAGAGTTCTGGTCAAAAAATTATTATTATTATTATTATTTTGTATTTTCAAGATCCACTTAATTCATTTTTGAAATAAAATTCTCAATACAACATAAAAATTTTATCAAGTGAGCTGGAAAAAGTTTAAAAACTCTAAATTTTGACTGAAATTTTAATTTTAATTGACTAAAAACTCAAAATTTTAAATACATTAATTTTATTATAAATTCTAAAATTTCTAAAAGAGTTTGTTCAAATAATTTATCAACGAAAAATATTTTTATTGCGTCTAAAAAAATTGCTATTTTTAATAGTTAAAAAATCACTATATTAAAGTTCAAATCTCATAATTAATTTTGTGCTACAACAAATTTACTCAAAATCTAAATCTCACAAGACAACGGCAGATTTTGTGGGCCAATGAATCAATGAAAACTTTGGCATATGTTGTGCTATCATCCTCAACTCAAATAAAATCCTAATTTAGGATGGTACTAGATGTATTTAAGCTACATTGCCGGTGTAGTATAATGGAACTGTGTAGTATAATGACAGCATGAAGTTGAAGAAGTGGGAAAATTCATGTCTTGACCCTGGTGGAACTTCTTTGGTAAAGCATTGTAAAATGCTGTTCCCAGAAGATTAGTTCAGAAAGCGTGTGCTCTATAAAAGGGTATCTTTTGAATGGTAAAATTACTCATTCCCATATCGTGTTTCGTTGAAACGAGAATACGTAGAACGTAGCTTCCTAAGGAGGAATTTAGAGAATGTATGATTTATCTCTGGAAAATGAATGAGAAGTTTGAAACGTTGTATTTATAGAGATGGATGTTACATATCTAATTATCACAACACAATCAAAAAGCCAAAATGCACATAACTTTAAAGTGTCTTGTCTTGTCTCCCTATATCTTAAAACAAGGTTACTAAAATCCAAGGTGTTGACCTAGCGACCCAAATCCCAAAAGCAAATCCTTTTTCTATGTCCAATTGTGTAAATTGACATCGAATCGACTGTGGTCACTGCTAAACTATGAGAATACATGGACGTATAGAAGGAACCTATAGGTTAAATTACAGGTGACCGTGGGGTCCAAAATTGGGCACAGTACTATATATACATCAGGTTATTTTATCAACATCAGTGAATCCCTGAAGACCTCTCAGGTAGAACACTAGAGCTCTGAAGACCTCTCAGGTAGAACACTAGAGCTACCAGCCATACCGGTTGGATCTGCTGGCGGATAATTTACTGCTTGAGAAGCGTGTGCATTCCTGCTATTTGCCATGAGCAGATGCAGTGGGGGTGGCATGCTGCCAAGCGCGGGCGAGGGCATATTCAACGGTGGTCTAGCAACTTGAACTGATTGGGTTGGCCGAAGAATAAACTGGTTAAGAGCATCAGAATAAGCCCGGCCTGACAGACTTCCACGCATTCGACCTGTAGGCCGCCAGTTTTGCTCTCCGGGCGTATCTGCCGAAGCATCGGTTCTCGTGGCTGGTTGTGAAGTGCCTCCTGAATTGCCTCTTTGATTTGCCATTGATGTCCTAAGCCCATCAGCATTCATAGGATATGACGATGAGGATGATGCTGCTCTGGTCGTTTGAATGGCAACCGGTACCGATGGTGGTTGTCGTACCAACTGGCCAGCTCGCTGAGCAGAAGCCATAAGCCGCTGGCCACTTCCAGGCATTGCTGTGAGACCAGCTCCACTGGGTGCACCTCCTTGTGGAATTTGGTTCCGCGGAAAATAAGTGGACGGCTGAGGAGATGATCTAACCATGCTTGGAGACTGACTGGTGCCATGGGGCGCCCTAAGGTTCACAGGTTGCTGCTGGCGTGAGTTTTGTTGCTCAGTTGTTATCACTGGGGAAACCCTGTAAGTACTAGCAGGTTGACTTGGAGCTGCGACTCCAACAATCTGTTGAGCTGTTTGACTTGAAATGAATGGACGATCTTGATGATCCCAGTTCTGCAACAAAAAATAAAAAATGAGAAAATTGGGAACGAGGACTGAAATCATTAAAGCCTCCAAGCTCAGCATAACAAGAAAAAACCAACCCAACAGATAATCAAGTTCAAAGCACAATATAGTTGGATAATTATGCATCCACTTATTCTCCAGGAATTTCCAATGATAAACATTGAGTTTAGATGACAAGTAAACCTAACCTGAATTGTTGAGTGCTGCTGCAATGAAGATGAGAAGGGCATCTGAGACACTTGAAGTGGATTTAAATGTGATCTAGAAAACTGCTGCTGCCTCTCAACGGTGCTGGAGATTGTATTGAAACTTTCAACAACAGATGGTGCAGCAGTAGTCTGAGAAGCAAGGGAAGATCCTTGGGGAATCAAGGAATTGAAATTATTTCTTGATCTATGCTGTGGAACAGATGCAAGGGTCTGCGCTGGAAGGGCCTGAATCGCAACTGGCATTCTATTTATATGTCTGGGTACAGATGGGACCCTCCCATACTCATTGCTTGCAACAGAATTCCCAAGTTGTGATTGTTGTAGCTGCAAATTACTAGGAATGGAATTTTGATTTTGCATTGCAGAGGTTGCAAGATAAGCAGACCCATGAAAAGCCTCGGGTTCTCGATCAAGAGCAGGAGAAACAGCATCAGTTAACACAGGAGACAGCACAACATTACTGGAGGCAGATCCAGAAACACCTCCAACAACTCGGGCATCTGAAGCACTGGAAACCAATCCAGGTGTGGGCAAGAAAATTCCTGACCAGAAGTCATCTTCCCTAAGAGTAGCATTCTGGTTGACCTCGCTCACATTATTCACAGCTGGGGGAATTGTCCCTTGTCCAATGCTAGATACACTTTGGAGGTTAGCAAGGATTGGCTTCCTGTCTTCAGTTTCACGTAAATCCACAAAATCCATCGCATCATCCTCCTCGGTAAGGTCCAAGATATCCATAGGAGCATTTGATGTGCTACTAGTTTGTTGCTGAACTGGCTCATCTTGCCAGCAATTGGGGGTCTTGTCATGTCGCTGGTTGGAATCATCATTGCATTCATTGACAGCCTTCCATGATCCATCAGCTGAGATAATCACATCAGCAACATTCTCATCAACCTCCTTCAAAACCTGTAAAAAGTAGAACAGGTTTAACAAATGTAAGCAAATAAAAAATGACCTATGCAAAAAGGAAACAGAAAGTGACTTGCCTTAACCATATTTTGATCAACACGCACGTCTACAAAGCAGACATACTGGTTACAATGCGGGCAGCGCCACGATGGTCTTCTTGAATTTATATCCACATAGTTGTCAAAATCAAAACACTATAACCAAAGATTGAAATTTAAATACAGAATTACAGGTGAACCATTTACAGAGAGGACATTATCCGTGCGCAAATGAAACAAAGGATTTTTTCTTTTTCTTTTATGTTTTTTCAAATAATGGATAGACAATCAGCACTAGTTTGTTTTTTTTCTCTTTATTGTTTTATGATAATTAATCTATGCAATTATTTTTTTCTTTATTGTTTTTTGATAATTAATCTATACAATTATAACAAAGCAACACTAGAAGCCTCAATGCTTGAAGAGATATGAAAGTAATTTTCCAAAAACTAAACGGTTATTTAAATTTTTTTTTTTTTGACATTTTCTTTCCGGGTTAGCCTATGTACACCCGACAAATGAATTCTTGCATTCCACATTATTTTTTTATTAAATGAAATTACAAAATTACTCTCATTCTCATAGAAGGATATTTATGGTATTAAAATTATATAACATATCTTATTAGAAGAATTAGGGTAGTTGTGTAATTTTATTTAATGAAAAAGTAAAGTAGAGTGCAAGAATATATTTGTGAAGTGCAAATAGACCCAACCTTTCTTTTTTTACCTCACCAACCATTACAAAGAGTTGTATAACTACAAAGGGTAATAATCATACTCGACCCATGCATCCATCGATATCAAGTCAATATATAAAGAGGGCATAAAGGTGATGCCACACCCAAAACAAGGGAGAATTGAATTACCCTTCAGAAACTCAATCACCTATATAGAAAAAAAATATATATATATGGACCAAAAAATACCATTCATCCTGATTCGATTCTTTCAAGAAAAGGAATTAATATTTGAGGATTTTTTTTCCATATTTTCTTCATTGTTATTATTATTCTTATTTTCCTGATTTTAAGTAGGCTAATATTAATATGTCAAAATAATGAAAAGTTATTACATGCCCTGCATATATTTATAAAATGCAATCATACATACAGGATTCTTCCCTATTTTCTTTGCGAATCTTAGCCAAAATAAAATATTGACACAGGATACAGTTTAAATGGTAATAAGGAAGCAGATCTGGCAATCACGTATACAGAGGAACACCGCCTATCATAAGTACGATGAACCTCATGAAGCTTAATGAGCAACCATCATACCCACAGCAGATCCTTATTCACAGTATTGCACCAATGTGACAACAGTGGCAGAACCCTTATTGGTCGTTTCCTTGAGCATAGATACTCAACAACTAATCAGAATTAATTGAGAATGAAAATACTTATTTATAGTATATCAGGACCCTTCTAATGCTAACGTTGGGCTCAAACCACTTCCAGAATATGTACAATGATACAATCTTAATGTTCCTGACAGCCATTACAACTTCTGTGATGTGTTGACACAGTACAGAGCACTCACCTGAAGATGTTTACATGAATGTCCTTTAACAGGAGTCTTTATACGCCTGAAGCTGTATGACAAGCAAATAATCAGCAGAACACCAGCAGACTTAAACTGGTAGAGGAATATGAAATAATTACTTGGTTGAAAGTCTGTAAAAGTAATTTACAGGGGGAAAAAATGAAAAAGTAGAAGATAAAATATCATGATCTTGAGCATATAAATAGCTAATCATTTGACTATTCCATTTATTTCACGGAAAAAAAAATGACAAAGTAGATCAAAAAGAGCTATTTCCGTGTGTTTAAAAATAGTCCACAAATGCTCGAACCCAGGGAGAAGAGGGATTATAGACACTAATTGCTCTGTATCCAAAATAGTGCATATGGATGTAGCCATCGGCCATTTCTCATTTGTCACAAACCCAGAAACCATTGTCTCTGGCCTACAGGCTACTCATTTTGTGCTTAAGTGAGCTATGGCTGAAGAATGTAAATGATCCAGGAAGGTGGTACAGTACATCAGTTGGATGATGCAATACTCACCATTGGGTTCTATCTCTCTTAAAGAAAGCTATTAGAATTGGACTGGGTAATGGCAACCTCAAAATATTGTCCGCCCAGACTCAATATAATTCAAGCACTCAGAGAGAATAAACTAACTGGATGATGAAGCAGATCAAAACTGCGCATTGGTATTGTAAAAGAAAAAAAGGAAGGCCCAATCATGTTGAAGTAAATCAATTTCCCCATTAATGAGTAGTCTGATAAGTGACAAGCATACTGACAAGAATCTGCCACTCGGAGATACCTAGAAAATGGGCAATCCAGTGCACAAGGCTCTTTGCATTGTGGGCTATGAGGAGGATCAAATGTACAACCACTGGCAGGACCAAATTAAAATACAAACAAACAGGTGTTTCCAAATCTAGTACATTAAACAAGTTGCCCCAAAAGCTTAAGCTAATAAGAAGAATATGAAACTCCCACACCCTCCAACATCCTGATCCCCATTGCAAACAGAGAGAAACTACCAACAAACTAAGCTGAAGATGGTGCATAAATGCAAACAAACAATGGTGTAGATCGACAAACATAATAGTTGAGAAAAATACAACAGTACAAAGAACTTGTGACCTCAAATAAGCAAAGCTCTAACCATGTCAGACAACCACTTGCGCCAGTATCTTAAGCTATAAAAGAAATAGTCCACCACTGTAATACCAACTCTTACACAGAAGACAGATTGAATAGGATATGAAAATTACATAGATCTTATGAAGAGAGAATTCATAATTTTGGACTTAACTTCTAGTTAATTCCAATCGGAGAGAGAGAGGACAATTGAACCAAACTAGATTTTTAGATCTCAAACCATATGGTGCCAGTGTTTCTGTGCGTACATTCAAATTCACTGTTAAACAAGGTCTTTAGAATCCTCCTGTTAAGTCACCAATTGTCCCAAAAGCTTAAACTGTTAGGAAATGGACCCAATAATGTATATGAAGCTATTTCAACACTCACACATGGAGTAGAGACAAACAAATCAAATCAAACAAGGTGCACTAACACATGCAAATAAAGTGCACAACAATAAAGGGGGAATAACAAGATTCGAACCCAGAACCTCCTAGAACCAGAGTTCCGATACCATATTAAATCACCAATTGTCCCAAAAACTTTAAGTTGTAAGGAAATGTGCCCAACAATGTATATCAAGCTATTTCAACACACACACACACACACACACACACACACACCCCCAAAAAAAAAGAGAGAAAAGAAAAAAGGAAAAAACACACATAGATATGGTCGTGCATTTTATAAATCATACAGCGATATGTTAGTGCTATTACCAAAAATAAATAAATAAATCACAAAAATGCAAGACTAATAAACTAGGGAGACAGGGTAGCAAGTTAACCTACATAAATAAATGTAGAGGGCTGCACAGGAAGGTATAGAAAGAGAAAAGTTTGAAGCTAATATGAATGACGTACCTTATTGGACAATTTAGTGAAATTCGTGATGGCCCTTCTATGATTTCAGAATCTAAGAAAGAAAATAATAATAATAAATAAATAAATAAAAAAGATAAAACAACAATAGCTGTACAAAGCATCACATATATAATAAACTATCATATAGTAAA
>JAVXUM010000020.1:2075066-2089017 GCA_035590655.1 Pouteria glomerata | reverse complement strand
CATATATAATAAACTATCATATAGTAAAAAATATACATAGAAAAGCAAATTCATTTATGCTATGTTTGGAACATGAATTTGTGGAGGGAAATGAAACATGAAGGGAAATAAAATTTATAATTTGTGCAATTTTTGTACGTTTAACCAATTAAAAGTTAAATTTTGTTGATAAATATCAATTAATTTTACTCTTATTTTTAACTCAATAAAAAAAAAAAAAAATCTTTTTACTTCATTTTGTATTCCTACTATTTTCCTTCACTTTTCCTTTCCCTCAACAAATTCATGTTCCAAACATAGTGTAAATATATTTTGTTTTTCGTTTCTGTTCTCTTTCTTGTGCACACCTGAATCTGGTGCAGCAACAGCAGGCTGAACATAATCTTGCAGCCCAGGATGGCAAGGATTTGAAATTGCACTAATATAGGCCACCACTATGATATAATTTCCTTTACAAGGATAACAAACCAATTCAAGGGCAGATGAAATTTAAGCAAAATAAATAAGTAAAGCTAAACAAGAAGACCTATGTTCAAGCATACCACTAAACTGACCCACAACTTGAAGAATGTTTGTCCCAAATTTCAACATGTGTGTCACTATTGTTGGAAGTTGTGGCCCAGGATCCTGATAGGGCGAGGAACACAGAAATTTAGGAGGCACAATTTGAATCCATTGCGCATAATGCTGCCACAAAAAATAGCTTGTACAAAATTAAATCAACACATACCATAAGCGCATTAGTCCTCCTCTCCACCCCTTTTCCATTCAATAGAAAGCTACAGCAGTTAAACAACAACAAAAATCCAGTCAGTATGAAAATGTACTAATTGCATTTAGCCAAAAAGAAGGAAGAAGAAAATATCATACTTGACTTGTGGGGGACTTATGATACATGAAGATGTCTCTACATTATCTGTTTGAGCTACAAATAAACGCTGCAAGCAAAATAGAGGCAATGCACGAAAACTCAGTGTTTTCCATGAATTATGTAAACATTTACCACCATTTAAATACATAGAGAAAATAACAAGAAAAAGGATAAGAAAAATTGAATCAGATATAATTCAGAGACAGTGTTGCACTTCTGATAAGCGTAAAGTTATAAACCAATCATTAAAGGTCCGCTTAATGGTCTCAATCGCAAGACAGTGCTCATAAAAATGCAGCAGAAAAAGAAAACTGAATGAAAATTGTAGATAACTGTGATTGGGAGTTATTGGTCCAATCCAAGGAATGTTTCTTCAAACAGAAGTGAGAGTAGGCATACATAATAAGTTAATTACATTAATAACTTCAACTCAATGCTACAAGTTAGGTGAAAACCAAAACTCAAGCCGGAGAATTATGGCTAACAAAATGGTATCATGAGACTACATTTTATCCCCAAACGTTTCATATCTAATCTTGGACTTGAAGCTTCTCAATAAAGATCTCATTATGTGTGTGTACATGCGCGTGCCCGCGTGTGTGTGTTTGTTGAAGATATTGTAAATATAGAAATAGGATTAGATTGATTTCTTTCCTCGAATAGGAGATGTGATTAGGAGTGATGTAATTAAGAGTGATTATAGGAGTGATTGATCTTTCCAAAAATTGTAACATTCATGCATATAGATATATGTGATCTTAAAGCCATTCCATTCATTCTCTGTTCTTGACAATATATATTTAACTGTTTTGAAAGGAAACTAAGAAAGCCAGTAATCCTAATAATCAAATGGTAGGATTCCACTGACAGGTGCTTAAAATAAATTGTGTAGCTTATGTGAAGACTATTCCCATTTCTCGAAATACAGAAGCCACATGTTTGATGCAGCAGCAAAAGCTCAAACAGTCAAGCAAACCAGCCATTCCAGGCTATATAAGCTGGTTCCATAATCAATCTCAGCCCACCCAATACCTCAAGTACATAGGACAACTGCTACATAATGACCTTTATTTCAACTAATTTCAAGAACACAGTGGTGTCCATTTCAACAACACAGAGTCGGTGGGAATCACGGAACAGAATTTACCTAGTTAACGCAGATGACATTGAAGAGAGAAGATCACAAATACAGAAAACTCAGTAAAAATTTGCACTCAAATCAAATATATAATGAACCACAAAGAAATTTCCTGACAGTTACTACAGAACTTTATTTGTGAAATTCAAATTGTTTACAAGATACTTACTACTTTCTCTTCTTCAGAAGATCTATCATTCTTCGAAATATGAAAATCAATTACAAATGTCCCATAGCCAGGCTACAAATTAGAACAGAAAGCATTACCAACTTCAGTGCCTCAAAATAAATAAAATAAATGAAGGGTAAATTACATTTCGCACCCCTCAATGTTTTACAATATCCCACTTCAGGCCTGATATTTTAATTATAACAATTAATGGCCTAAGAATTCAATTTATTGCAATGTAAGGGACTACCATACTCCATTTACAATTCTACCATCAAAATATACATGTGGCCATTAATTGAGGGGCAAAACAGTAAATGCACACGAGTGAAATTGTAATGGAGTGTGATGGAGACTTGACATTGCAAAAAAATGAATTATCAGGCCCTTAATTGTTACAATTAAAATGTCTAAGCCACGGAGGGGATTTGGTGAAAATGTTGGGTTCAAAATGAAGCTACCCACAAGCAAAATATAGGGAAAAGGAAGAAAACCTTGACTTCAAGGAAGGCAAGTATCTGCCCCAATTTCATTAGTGGATAGAATCTGCACACACACACACATAGAGTTAAATACCCTTTAGCCATTTTTTTTTTTTTTTTTGGATAAGTGAATAAAATTTTATTAAGAAAGGGCATTAAGGAAATGCCAGCCTTACAAAACAGACCAATACAACCTTAAAATATCGTACTCTTGACAAAATAAAAAAATAGTTCAAGTCCAGCTCTACTCCCCCACATATCTAACTACAATAAATCGATAAAAAAGGAGCTTTTCAATCCATGCGAAGGCATCTCCAACCCTTAGAAAATTTTTCAGTTTCTTTCCATGCAAATCAACCAAAACAATAAAAAAGGAGTCTTTCACCAAGCCTTCATTCTATTCTTGTCCCTTCAGTAACCCCACGAAGAGTTTATGAACACAATTAATTGTTGATGTATGATTCCATTTGTTCTTGTCCCTAGAGTAACCCCACCAAGAGGTTATGAACATAATTAACTGTTGATGTATGATTCAACATTTTATCGTGAGAAAACATTCATAGAACATACTGTACAAATGAAAATAAGCTGACACGGGTTTAAGTAGAAGTATGGTTGTACCTTGGTTGTTATGAACCAGTTCCAATCTGACAAATAGATTGATAAACCAAAAAAAAAAAAAAAAAGGCCCAGAATGTATGTACAATAAAAAAAATACTTCATAATATTAACCAACAGTGGCTACATAAAATGCTATTCATAAAAACGTGTGAAAAAATGTAGCAAAATTATTGCTTCCCTTGATTCATATAAGTTGGCATTTGTACAATATGAGACAAAGAAACAAACTGATTCTAAGAAAATATTTCCTAATTGTTACTTGCTCAAATAAGAAACACCAAATTTACGATCAAACTGAGTACACTCTGAAATTGGTTTGGTCAACTTTAAACAACTACCAAAATATATATAACAAATATATCTAAAAAGACTCCAAACTCAAACTGGACAATTTTGGTCTAACAGAAAGTTGAAGGTTAAGTTCCTTAGATGGAAATTAAAGCCCACGTTCAATCAGAAGCTAGGATTTTTGAGATGGTGTAGGTATAGGAAACGTACATCTATAATATCTTCAGCCATTCCCATAATGGCCAACCTAATAGGTTTTTCCATATAAATTTTGGGAGAAAAAGAGACCTGCCATTGCAAAGGTTGATTGGGGTCCCAAAAGAGAAGGTGGGATAAAAGGTGCACGTCACTTGGTTATCATCCAGGCATTTCAAATATTGGAAGTCAGATTTCAAATTTCATGATTGCCATGTTCAATATTGTATCCTTAGGAAGAAAGGGCAAGCCATTCACGAGACTCTGCATGTAGATCCTTGCACAGACCCAGTTAAAAGAAAGAGTAGAATAACCAAATAAAGAAAATTGTTTCCCTATAAAAGCGGTTAACTTACCTATAAAAAAAAAAAAAGCGGTTAACTTTGGTGAGGATGCAGCTTTGCACAGGATTTGGCCTAAAATAGGCTTCAAATAAAAAAGGAAAATTTGAAGGAAATTGCTCTGATTGAGACAGCAAAGTCAATGGGTTTTTCCAACTATTGATGTGGTAGATCAAAATAAAGAGTGAAACATATGGAAGCTAGTTCCGTGATCAATATGAGATACAGACAGTATGGTATGGAAAATTAGTCTATGGTTTTATTTGAAGCTCGGTATACAATTTATCTCATAGTAGTTGTGGTCCGCCCCCCGCTGCCCAAGGGGGAATGTATCGCTTCGGGCGCAGCTGGGAGGTTAAGATGCAAGTGAGCAACACTGAGGACACAAATAAGTACATTGGGTTAAGAAGACAAGTTAGTGGAAGGAGTTGAGAGAGAACTTTGGCAAAGTAAGGGATCAGAACTTCTGGCCAACAAGGTCTCCTCTTTCCAATTCCATCTACCGTACTCAAAGGATGGCACTCCCTTTTATAGGCACTAGGTGTAACAATAAGCACACGAGTCCTCCAAGAATATTGCGTTTTAGTTATGTGAACATTGGGTTCCAGTAATTATGCCACATGTCCCGTGGTGACCAATTGTAGAATATTCTCTCTCATCCTTCCCTCTAAGTTGACACACAAGATGTATCCAAGCTGATGAAACTTTCTTGGCCCCTGACAAGCTCGCACTCTAAGCCACCACGCCAATACTTTCCATATTCCCCTCAGGTTACAAGGTATCCAACTCACTGTGACCGTTAACAAAGCCCCGCATGGTAACGTCAAGTCATCACCACATAGGAGGCTCTGGGCCTATGAACAATATGGACAATCACTGATCATGATCACTGTGAAATATCTTTGTCATAATCATGCCATGGGCTATAGCATCAAGCCCACTTGTCCCTCCAGGTCCTTCCATCAACCTGAACAAGTCTCAACAAAAGCTCAGAGGGGGAGGTTATATTTAACAGTCTATACCTCGGGCCAGGCTTGTTAGTCTTTCTAATGTTGATCCCTTTGTCTTTATATGAACTTTTGTTGTCAGCCATTGCCAATTTGCCAAGTCAAGCTGGACAACATAAGTCTTATAAATGACTTGGCATTGGTCATCTGACCAAGTCGGACCAAGTTGGATCATGCTAGTGCCTCAGCATAACTAGTCGGTTGTCCCTCCAACTCGACTTCTACCGAACAGATATTTTATTCTATTTTCAAGCCATTCACAGTAGTTATAAACTACACAAAAAATTAACATACAAGTACTTGGAAAACAATATATAACTTTGAATCATGGGGGAAGCAAAGGAAAAACAAGTTTCGTACCTCAACATAATTGTTGAGATAGTTTGAAGAGAATTGCTTGCATCAGTGTTCATATCTTTGACGCTGCAGAAGATGCTCCCTATCTAATTATACAGAAAGAGAACTGTCAGAACATCAATGGCATATGATATCACAAATAGGAAATAAATAGAACAAGATAGTTGAGCAGATTTATTGTGCAGAACCTCATCTGCAAGAGTACAAAGTTCTTCCGAATCCTTGTCTGGAAACCACCCAGACTTGCAAGCATTCTGCAAATAAAAGACTGCGTCAATATATAAATGCCATATGTAGAAAAATAACTGTGGAAGCATAGGCATTGTAAGAGACATTTATTGGAAGACAGGTTCAAAGGGCATTTACTTGATAAAAAGCATGCATGCCTCAATGAAATCACGATACAACAACAATAAGTTTAAAATAAACGGTCGATGAGTTCTCTATACAGATTACAAACATTCAATGCATAACATGATCGAGTTCAGACTTTAGATCTGGCCTTAAGCATCATACTCTAAACGGAGATATAGCCATGAGCAATTCCAAAATATTCTCTAATTTATTGTATATAAGTATCAGCCAGCTGATTCCTAATCTTCAAGGCATATAAATGAAAAAATACTTTTTCTCTGCTTATCAAATGTCACTAAAGAAAACCCCTGTTGGGATCTAAGGGTAAGAAAACATTAACATCTCTCCATCCAAATCAACAATGAATAGCATTGCTGACAAGACCAAAAATTTTCAAAGATGCAGCAGAATATGTCTCCATTCAATAAGTAATGCACCATACTTGACCCATGACCAGTGTGGGGGGTCAGAGTGACGTGGCCCGATAATCTAGGAGTAATGCCAATCGACCTAGATAGCAGGATTTCATCAAAAGCGAGAGGGGTCAGAACTAGGGCAACCCAAAGCAAGACAGGGAGAGAGAGTTGGTAGTTGGTTTTAGATTGTTCCCTCTTAAGGGTGCTTTTGACATCTCACTGCACGAATTACAAACCCACATCTTTTATCAAATTATCTCGCTTTATGTCACTTTTTGTCACTCCAAACGCCCTCTAAATGCGGGGGAGCTGAAGGTGGTTGTGTGTCTCAGTGGGAATAATCATCATACGTTGGGGTAACCCATCCTCAATGGTCAGTCCAAGGTATAGGGATTAGGGCTGAGGGGACTGATCTCAGTATGTCAGTTTGAGGTCTTGGAGAGTTAGAGCTATTGAGATTTATAGGCAGACAATAGAGCGACACCCAACATGATGGTTAAGGGTATTAAATGTTCAGTTTAAGTGTAATAAATTCATGGGTGGGTGCTTCTCTCTCTTTCCATGGGTTGATTGAGGTAGAAACTCAATAATTCCCCAACTCTAGGAGCAAGGCACAAATAGCAACCGCACAGTAATAACTCGTAAAGCGACCATCAGGGACCAGCGGATTAGTGGCTAGAGGTCCAAAGAGTAACTGCACAGTAACAACTCATAATGGGATCATCAGAGACCAGTGGATTGATGGCTCGAGTTGAGTAATTATCGAGGCTCTGCCTCGATTGGCCCATGGAAAGAGAGAGAAGCACCCACCCCTGAATTTATTGCTCCCGAAACAAACATTTAATATCCCCAACCACCACGCCAAGTGTCGCCTTGTCATTTGTTCATAAGCCTCAAAAGCTCTGACTCTCAAAAACCTTGGACTAATATACTGAGATCAGTCCCCAGCCCTAATCCTCCTACCTTGAGCTGACCATTGAAGAAGGGTCATTTCATCGTTCAAAGATTATTCCCAATAAGACACTCAACCCACCTCATCTCATCATTACAAGCCCACTTTCTTTCCCGATTCATGGAATTATATGTATACCTCCAGCTCTTCTGCATTTAAGAAGGAATAATCAAGACCCAACTACCTGTGAAACCCTGCTACCTAGGACAATCGGCATTACTCCCAGATAACTGGAACACTCCACGTCACCCCAATAACCACAACTATTATGTCCTGTAGTTTGCTGGAAAATTATTTAGCCAAACAAACATAATTTATTGCATCAAAAGCCTTGATGTTTATATTCAAACATCATTTATTACATAAAAAGCCTTCTTGTGCTAATCTGTCTTCATGGGTACTGAAGAAATAGTGAAGAATGCTATTTGAAAAGTGATGTTGCTAGTCTTGAGATTCAAAGTGATACTGCTTGTTCCTGGTCTATTTTCCTGGTTTATCAAAATGCTACCGCTCAAAGATGCTATGCAAAAATTTTGTGTTGGGCTATTTGTCAAAATGTTCTTGTTGTATGCCAAGTTTGAGGCATGATTTGATTGTATGGGCCTGTCTTGTTCCCTGTTTCTTTTTGTTGTTGCAAGCAAGTTGCTAATTACTTGAACTTCATTGTATCACAGGGTGTGTTCCCTGAACTTTTGTATTTAATTTTATTTTATTAATATATTCTTTTATCCTTCAAAAAAAGAAAAACATATAGAAAGATGCAGTTCATTGGCTATGGTAGTGGGGGTTAAAAAGAAGGTACTCAAGAAATACCTTTACGGAGATCATCAGCACCATAATAGCTGCTTGTAATAAGGGATCCTTCTTGCATTGACATACCTATGAAACATATTGCAAGGAAAAAGAATGACTTGGAACCCTAGATTGTTGAAAAACACATGTCAATACAAACAATTAAGTTTCGCCAACGCCTAAAAACTTAAACTTTTAGGTGAGGTAGCAGCTAACATCTTAACATGATATTAGGGATCTGGCCACGCATGAAGGATAGTGTTGAGAGAAAAATATGTTAATGAAAATAATAAAATTATCCCTTGCCTAACATCTAGCTTTTAGGTAAGATGGTGGCTAACAATTTAACATAAATAACTCCTTAATTAAAGCTAAGTTGGGAACAAAATCTGAAAAAGTAATACACAAAAATTATAAGAATGAAGAAGAAAAGGATAAGTTCATTTGAAAATATAGAGCATACTGTGCATAAAAGGGAATGCAAGGGCCAAAGTATCAGACCAGCATATATTTGTCTCAACAGTAATCTATGGAGCAATGAGTGATATTTGAAAAGCAACAATATAAGCAAAAGCAACCACTTGTATATTAAGGATTCATTATCTAGAAGGATAAGGAAAAGGACAAGGCTGCCTAAAGAACTGCAGCAATAGAAATGGCAGAGAACACTACCCAAAAAAGGTAAGGAACACTGTTTCTGAAATATTTTATGATTATAAAAAGTGGAAGTTTTGCAAGCCCATTACAGTGATATCACTGATGTGTTATGAAAAGCCAGAGTCAAAAAGTGTGTGCCCATTAAAATAACATGTTGAGGTAAGTAACATTTTAAAAAATAACACATTATAAAATGACTGCATCATTAAGAAGTTTAAGTTGCCCCACAGTAAAGACAAGGGAATAAATAGTTCAGCCTCGTGCAACGATGACCAACAAAAGTGGTTAAGAAAAAGCCATAAAATACATTAAATTTCTAAAATAAAGTCACCCAGGGGGAGAAAACCAAATGAACTTTGCAAAATTTATTTTCATGGTGATGACAAGATATTCCCCACACAACAAAATATTAGCCAAGCATACTTGCTTATCTAAAATTAAGCAAGCTCTGATAATCACAAGAGAGTTGAATATCCAACTTAAAATAGCACAATCAATAGGGCTGCTACGACTATTAAGTATTGGGACCGCAATTTGATTACAATAACAAATTAATTTATGAATACTCTAGAATCACAATGAAAATTGAATATAGTAACACTTACCACTGCATTAGCAAATCAATTGCCAAACTAGTTGTATTATCAATTATGTTTAAAAAGAAATTATTTTAAGATACAAAATTCTCTTTTTTAACCCAAAAAAGACAAAAGAAATTATGCCAAGACCAATAAAACAATTCAATAAAGATTTCGTCAAACCGAATGAGATAAAAATCTAGCCATAAGATGAGCTTAAATACACCAATGATGGTGGACTGCTGCTTGATGGTAGAAGCATGAAATAGAGATTAGACTACAAATATCAATACGAAAGAAAACACCAATCCATATCATATCAATGAAATCATTCTAATATAAAAGAATGCTACCAGATGTTGAAATAACTCCAGGATTTGGCATTCAGAACATATAACACAGCTCACCTGCTTTAACAGTGTAGGTAAATCTTTAACTCTGATTGGAACCTCACTGTTTGCAACAGCAAAGTCAATACCTCTGTATTCGTCAAAGCACAACTTGTCAGCTAAAGTAAATATGCATACAAAAACAAAATCACAATCAGTGCAGTTTATGTCCAACTAATATCAGTAACAAGGGACAAGATAACACACACAAGAACAAAGGACTAGGAAAAATAAGATAATCAACTTGCAAAAAGATAATACAAGGTGCAAGTACAGGAACAAAAGAAACTAATATAAATCAGATCAAATATTTGAGGAAGTCATAAAATAAATAAACTGTATTGTAGATGTGCAGGTAAAAATAGAAAAGAATAAGCAACACGATAGAAAAGGGGAAAGAAGATAGAAGCTTGACCGTGATTCTATGAACATAGTCGTAAGTGGATTGTCTAATCAAAAGTCCACCCTTGCATTTTTTACCATCTAACGCTCCAGTATTTTCCCACAAGGTCGTATAACAAGAACCATGAAAAAGTTGAATACAACATTCTCATTATCCACCAGCTACCTACACAGTCAAGAAATAGGAGACTGCACTCTCCCTTCTGTATAGAAATGAGATGTAACAGGTCAGACCGACCTCTTGGAAAGTATACTCACAGATCAAAAATGTCCAGAGGTACTTAAATGTTTTTTTAGCATTTTAAAAAAAAAAGGGGGCAAAAGCTTGTCTTCGCAAAGTCAAGTTTTCATCCTCTCTTCTTGACTAGCATATGAACTTAACAAAGCAGTAAGGACTTAGTAACTCTGTTGCCACTGATTTGTCATTAATTTGATGTACAGAAAGAGAAGATCTGTTGCAAACCTCCCCTCTTCTTTTTTCAACATCCACCACTCTCAAACAAGATCCAAAGAGCGCACACAGATTGCAAGGACAAGAAAACAGAGATCCACACCATGCCGCTCAGAAGAATTCAATCAACACTAAACTGTGTATGTTTATTTTATTCAATCCATGAGCCAAACAATTCAGATTTGCAATATTGCCTCCTAAAAGGGCCATTTCAACCATTAAAATTGTCTTAAACTTACATACAGAATTAAAACTATATAATCATCTCTTATTGCAACGAGATTTAGGCATCCTCTTTCTATCATGTCCTATCCCTCAAATAAATTTATTCCCAAATGACCAATAAAGAGGTTTCCTGCATTATACAAATGTATCAATTTCTGAAACACCAATTACATACCTTGTCCATCTAAAACAATCCCAAACCCGTGATCTAACCAATGAAGGTGCCAAAGAAAGTCCGAGATAAAGGAGCGGCAGCAATACCTTGGAACAACGCAAATGTGATGCTTGATCCCATACATGGGGGTTAACCTTGTTCATGCATTATGATCCATGGATTTTGCAAATTGAATGAAATAGTTTATGATCATGCAAATTGACAACTATTGACGGTGAGTTAGTGGATGAGCTCAGGGAAGAATATTATGTTGTTATAGTTATGGCATATATTATTGGTCCTCAACTCTAGAAGATTAATTTAATAGCATCTTCAGGATTCCTAAGAAATTTTACAAGGAGAAATCTACTCTGTGTTGTTCTTTTGTGAATTAGGGCATTATTTGAGTTTTATGAGGGTTTGTCAATGTATCGTCTTACTTCCATAATTACATTACCAATCTAGGACAAGACAGGAAAAAAATGTTTGCAGTTATAGTCCTCTGAAGGCTCAAGTGTTGTAAATGCACCAATACATCCAAGAGCAGCAATCCACGGCGACAAACATCGTCTGACGTTCTAAAATACATGACAGCTAAACCATCAATTCCAGACCCTGCCACAGTACATTATTGAGAACAGACCTGGCAAACGGGCCGGGTTGGGTATCCGCGGGCCAAGTCTATGAATTCTCAGGTACATGAGTACAAGTACAAAAAGTATTCATTTATAAATGGATACTTTTTAGATGTACCTGTACTTATACCTGCGGGTACAGGTACAACCCACAAGTACATTTCTATTCTTCCCTTATTTAAAAAAAAAAAAAATAATAAGTTGCAATTGTTCTAAGACTTGATTTGCGAAGAAAAAAAAAAAGTTAAACTTGATTTGGGAAGAAAAAAAAGTTAACTCTTTTTTTGTATTTGGGAAGGGAAAAAAACTAACTTTTTAGTAGCTAGTTTTTAACTTTTGATTAATTTGACAGTTTTGCCCTTCATAATTCAAAAGAAAATTAAAATATAAGAGGGTAAGTTTAGTCATTTTAGAAAAAGATAAAAAAAGCTAAGTAGCTAAGGGAATACCAAACGGAGCCTAATTTTTTAACTCATTTAACCTAAAACTTAGTTTAGTTCAGTGTCATCAATTATGCAACTTGCAAGGTGTATCAATTCTCAAACTATACATCTGACACGCAAAACATAATGTATTAATGTATGACATCGTATAAATATAGATTGTCTTTAGAATACCAAAAAAATAATTAAATATTTCTTTCTAGATAGTTCATTTTGAAACAGGGAGGTTTAGTAAATAAGTAATAGAAATATATTTATTTATTATTAAAAATAATTAGATAAACGGGTACACTCGTGGGTTGAATTCATGGACTTGCGGCCTATGGGTCCAGGTACAAAAAGTACCCAAAATTTTTTAGGTATTTTTTTTTAAGACTCGGTACCCATTTTTTTAGGTACACCCGTGGGCACCCACAAGTACCACAAGTACAAGTACAATATTGTCAGGTCTAATTGAGAATAATAAAAACCCCATTCTTTGGAGGAGCCTACCAATCAATGCCAAAACTTTAAACACCGCACCATCAAGGAGGAATATAGGACAAGCTGCTCTAATTAAAGATTCTAATAAAGTTCATAGCATTTCCCAATCCATTTTCCACTCAATCCTCATCCACAAAAAGGCTCACACTAGATTTTATCTTCAAAGGGATATTCACCCCCACACCTCAAGCATGGTAAATTCTCCCTCCGTGAAAAGCTTTCCTTTTTTCCATATCTATTCAGCTTGCAGGATTGTTCCACATAGAACTAGGCCTAATTCTGGTTCTAACTACAATACTGAACAGAAAACAGGTAAATAATATTTTCAACTTTATTTGTGATAAGATCAGCAGTTGCGAAATAAGCAAACTAAGACAAAGGAATTGAAAAAGGGGGAAACATGTACAGGGCATGCTGAAAGCTGAAAATTTACTAACACTCCCTTAAGGCGAAATTAGAAAGATTAGATCACTTGACAAGGATACATTTTGTTCCATGAAACATAAATGATCACCATTTTGGCCTTTATTTCCAAGTAAAATAGTAGGGGATTGATCCACAAATACTATTTTGAAGTCAATAACACACATCTACAGTCTACTGAAGTGCTATTCCTATGCCTCTTCCAACTCTCTGCAACCCATATGCAGCCAAAACCCCTCCCACACACCACCCCATGTCACAAAACGGAGGCCTACATTGCAATGAGATGAATAATTTCAAGGAAACTACAACAGAAGAAAATAAATCCGCTGGATCTTACATAATAAAAGACCTATAATGCAAACAACTCCCAATCAAGCATTGAATTCAATAATTACACGTCAACAATTTGCAGTTTCACTAAGCAAAATAAATTAACAAATCCAGCATCAAATATATCCAATTAAAATTAACACCAAAAAAAATGATGAGGAATTTTCAAATTTAACCTAGGAGCCAAAATAAGTCAAACGCCCAAGTGAATAAGAAAGCACATAAATATGGAATAAATTTATGAAATTATCTGCACAGGCACATGTATCTATGAAATTTTTTTGAGGATTCAAAGTAGCAAGACCTGGCAAGGGAGAGGCAGAGGTTGAAGAACTCAACGGCGTCATTTTTGTCCGGGTAGCAAACGTGCAAAGCTAACCGCTCAACGACGGCGCCGATTCGAAACGAATTCACTCGCGACGGCGTCATCATAGAGTCTGCGGCAATGCCCATCCCTGCCGCCGGGACTGGAGTTACCGCCGTTCCAGCCATCTCACCCCAGCGCTCACCTTCCCTCGTCTCGGAACACACACCCCTTCTTCAACAACAGACAGCTTTCAAAATTTTGAGGTATTTCTTAAACGGGCGGATTTTATGAGAAAAGGCCTCGTTAAGACCTTAATTACAAAAATACCAGACCCCCTTTAAGTAATTTTGGCAATTGTTTGTGTCGGCTTTGGGGATGCTTAAAGGTATTAATAAGACTATTATTAGCAACTTGTAGGCTTGTAAAAATAAAGGCGATCAAAGGCAGCTTACGTGGCAATAACGTGTGAAATATTGCTTTACAATATA
>JAVXUM010000020.1:1981319-1999143 GCA_035590655.1 Pouteria glomerata | reverse complement strand
TGGTTTTCCAATTTTTTTTTTTTTTTTTTTTTTTTTATGTTGCTGCGCAACGGAAACCTGATACGCTTTTTCTATTTGTCCTCTTAATTAGATCCATAGCCTGCAATGTTGAAAGCAACAGACAACTGCTTCGTTGATGAAACTTAAGTAATTCCACCTTTTTTAGCTCATTTATGAATTATTACTAGTTCAGCAATTTTTCTTTTTTATTTATGATTAAAAATTTTATCGATTTACTGGGTAAATTGAAAACTCACGCAATACCCACTATTTTAGCAACTGAAAAATATTATTCTATCTCAAAATTTTATAAAAATAAAAATATTTTAAAATGACTCGATAATAATATTTTTGTAATAATGATATTTTTCAAAATGTTTCAATGGGTCTTCTATTTTTTTATTTTCTTTTTAAATTCGTGATTTTCATGTCTTATGAAAGTCATGTGATCCAGATTATGATCAAATTTTCTAATTGTGTATTAGAAACTGCTACCCTGCATTGTAATTAGTTGTCAAACTACTTTTTGGAGAAATTTCTTATTCCTTAACTTCTTTTTTTTCAAACATTTTGATCTTTTCATGATGACAACCTTTTTAGCTAGCAAGTTTTGTTGCCAACAAACTTTGAAAATATTTCAATCGGTCCATCAGCCTTTCTACAAATTATTGATTGATGATTTTCTAGATTAAACTTTCATGTCGTCACTACTCAGCGTCAGCTACCCATCTTAAGCTTGTTCTCAGAGAGGCGTCCAATGGCAAAGGCAACTGCAACTTTTAACGCACAGTCTGTTAGAAAAGCTTTCAAACTTTGAAATTTGGAATGAGGTCATCTGGAGACTCGAGCTCTAGACCAACTTCGTAGCAGAGCTGGAGTTGTATGCAGACGAACATGTGGGTTTCTGAAGTATATATATAGTAAATTATACAAGCCAAGAGACCAAGGTGGCAATTTTTGGTTTTCATTTCTCTTCCTCTTACTTCTCCTGTCTTTTTCATTATGCAGCAATCAATCTCTCTAATGCCAATTGAATAACAGCAGGGCCAATTCCCCAAAAATGAGCAGAGCCCTAGCGTTGAATAACACTCTCTGGAGACCATTGAACTCGAGGTTTCTTTTTTTTTTGGTCAAATTTTGAAGGTCTAACTTGTATTTAATTTTAAATTTCCCCTTAAAGAAGGATCAGATAACATCCACTCAGTACATCCGCGAAAAAGTTCTACAGAGTTATTATATATATAATGCAATGCAAGAGCAGCTTTAAGAAACTTTCTTTCTTCTTTAATTAGGTTGGCAGTGGCAATTACAGAGAGACACTCTCCTAAAGATTCTCACTTCCTTGTGAAAACACCATAAAATATTTTTTATGTTTTATTTGATGGAACAAGCTTAAACCATTGCCTCTGAGGGTTGTAAACGCACTTGGGGACATCCTTAGAATCTTCTCCCAAGCAAAGACACTTAGCAGTCAGAATTGCGGAGGAATTGGAAGAACTCAAATCCAGACACAATAGTCCCCCTTCTTTGCCTTTGGCAGCTATGTGAAGCTTGGAGCCAGAAACCAAGCTCCACATACTCACTTCGCTCGAGCAATCATCCGAGAGAATCACCGGAAGCCCATCTCCGGTGGCTGACAGGCACCTTGAATCACCCATTAGCCTAATTGGACCACCGTCTCCGTCACGACTCCATCTTCCCCACCTCTCATCACAATCACTTGCATAAATATTATCCTTTAAAACCTGCACACACTGCCCAGTTTGGGGATGATACATGATATAGTAACTTGGATCATTTGACATTGGATCTGCAAGCCAAAAAAAAAAAAAAAGTAAAGTAATTATAATATGCTAATATTCAAAAGAAGTCTCTTCGATTACGCCAAAAAAGTATAATGATCTAGTATTGTTTCACAAAGAGATCGCTGGTGATGTAAACATGTCCTTGAAGGGCGAGCCACCCGCACTCGAACAGAAAGACTCTGAAACTTTATTGTTCCAAGGGATGGGCTTTGGGCCTTTTCTGCACAATGTAGGTGGAGCGCAAGGAAGGCACCCTTCTGGGGCCTAGGCTATCTACAATTACGGAAGAACTAGAATTCTATATTTGTATTAGGATCTAAAGGTTAAGGGACAATTTAGATAAATAATTTCTATGCATAGAAGATAACAATTTTTCTCAAACATGGCGGAGATTAACCCTGTATACTAAGAAATAAGGGAACTTAACTGTAAGACCCGCGTGTTGAGAATGAACAAAAGTTGTCTTTATTGATCCGATGGTGTTGAGTGGAAGGATCGTCACTCAATCGATAAAAATTATTCTAGAAATATAAGCTAATTTTACCAGCTCGCATCGACAGATAATTATCTCTTAAAAAACGTGGGGGTTGGGATAATTTATCATGATTATTATTATTATTAAATGCTAATATAACCAAGCTTCAGAAGATCATAAATGTACCTTGGGTGATTTGTTGGATAAATTGTAACCTCTTTGGCATTGTTGAATTCCTAACATGGTCCCAATTGGCACTCAACATTCCATACAACTCTTCCATCTTAGTGATCCCTTCTCTGAGCATGTAACTTCCCTGAAGGGCCCAGAGAGACCAATCAAGATCCTTCTCTGCCACAAGAGCCAACAAGCAGCTGAAATACAAATTGTCCGCCTGATTCGTGCCTTGCTGGTTCATTCCAAACTCGCTCAGAAACAGAGGGAATGGGCTCGAGGCATCCGTGACTAGGAAACCAGATTGGCCGAGGAACCACTGGGTGACATTCCCACAGAACTCGTTCGTTTGATACAACCACTTGTCCAATGGGTTGCCAAACGAATACCAATGTGACTCGAAAACCAATTTGTCACCTACGTTCACTCCCAATGGCCTTTGCTTCAAGAATCCAAGGTTGGTGTCGTAAGACAAGCCTGAGACAATCACTAACACATCTGGGTTTTCCCTGTGAATTGCTGTTGCCCCCTGCTCCATGTATTTGTACCAATCGTCCTGGTTTTGCCGCGGCCCACGCAGCTCATTTCTCATGCTCATACCAACTACCTACACACGCACATACAAAAAAAAACATTACATCATCAAATGTTATATTAGCTTTAAATGTCTGTCTGTCTCAAAGTCATCATAAACATCTTCTAGAATAAGGTCACGTATTTATATGTGGTTTATTAATTTGGACCTAATTTTACGGAAACGAAACCAAAAATTAGATTACGTAAGCCAAACGCAGTTAATTCAGGAAATGAAATAAGAAAACTGAAACGAAAACCAAACAGGGTATAACTCACTGTGGGGTTGCCTTTGTATCGATTAGCGACTGTAATTAAGCCTTGCAACCATTCATTGGGATCAAAATATTCATCTCCAAAGAACCCATTCCCATCATTGTTACCACAACACCATTTTGGAAGACTAACATGGTTATCTAACACAACCATAATGTTATGTGCCCCAAGCTCGTCAACCACAGCTTTCTGGGCATCGCCAAGACTAAGGCTCAGAAAACGAGGGTTGTTTTGGGCAATCCCAGCCTTGGCATCTTCCAGGTTCCACTGATCGAGAGATTGCTCCACGGTGAGATTAGAATAGTTAGGCCTCGTGAACATGTAGGTAGCCCACGTGAGACGCACACAGTTGAACCCCAGCGAAGAAATGGTAGCTGCGATGTCCTTCAATGGCTGCTTGTCGAGACCCTCTGCTACCATGGCGTGTAGATGACCTACCCAGTTGCCGCATCTCAGCTTGTAACGTTCCCCTGACGGAGAAACAATCCATCTTGACCTTGTTGAAAGACGCAATGAAGAATGAGTGCTGGTAGTAGCCAAAAGGGAAAGAGCAATTAGAAGCACGGTTTGGAGGCTTTTCACTTGCATGAGGCCTCCGAGTTCTGGAAGAAAGCTTCCCCAGCTTTGTTGAGTGTTTTTAGGCAGGGGTAAGTCGTGGCTTTGTTTGCCTCATTTATGCTATATTTATACCTACATGAATGAATGTATAAATTGATCTCTTTAACATTATTTTCTCCGCTTTTTATGTATTTTTTTCTTTTTTCTTTTTTTTTTCTTCTTGATAAAAGAAAATGTTACTTCACAAATATATATATTTTAAAAAAAACTTAATATAAAAAAGATAAATTATTGTAAAAATAAAATGCATTTAACATTGCTATATTTTATCACTAATTTCGCCTTACTTGTGTCATTTTGACTTCTGCACATTTGATTCAATTTCATTGTTGTCTAATTTTGTTTAAAATTTTTATTAATTTTATCAGATTTATATGGTGATTAAATATCTAAATTTTAAACTAAATTAGATGTAAGGTTAACAGTAAAATTGAAATATATTCATTTTAAAAATAAAATATAAAGATATTAAGTATATTTTATCCTTACCTTATTGTAATTAAAATATACTCATGAATTTATTCCAATGGATGCACAAATGTTCCATATTGTTGTTTTACTCTGGTTATTTTCAAATTGACTTTGACATTAGGTGTGATATTACTGCAATGACATAAAAGCGAAATTAATTATTGTTTTGAGTAACTTCCCTCAAGCTTTCTCCTTTCTTATATTCTCTCCCTTCTTACTAAATGAAGTTGCAATCTAGTTGAGCTATTTCTTCATCTCTCGTCTGATGTGGATGAAGAATAATAATTGAAATGCTCATCTTACCAGCAATCATTTAATAAGGCTCTGAAAACCCATTTAATTTCCATTTCACCAACCTGTTTCAATGTGGATGGACTGGATTACAGCTGTGATCCCTTCTCATATAAATTTTTTTTTTTTTTTTTTTTTTTTTTTTAAATTCTGCCCGTGAATTCTTTTATTTAAAAGTATTGTTTTATAATTTTTTATGAATGTAAATAAGATTTGTAAAAGTTATCCAAAAAAAGTAAATTAATTTTTTATAAAAAAATCATATAAAACAAAAAAAAAAAAAAAGAAGTTATTTATTTCTAATTTTGGTAGTGACTTCCCTAGACTCATTACTTTAATTAGTGAGGGTTCTCTATGTAAATTTTATTTAAACAGTACATTCTCGTGAATTTATTTTTTTTCTTATTTCAAAAGAAAGCTATATTCTAACAAACTTATTATTTTGTAAATAAATATAGTTATAAACTTAATTAGTTAGTCCCGATTTTATAGTAAGGTGGCGAAGTAAAACCGAGATTATGGGCTAAAATTGGGGTTCCATGCTTATCTTTCCTTTAGCTAGTTTAAAACAGTAATTGTATGAAATCGCGTGACTTCAATTAATAATCCAGAACCACCACCCTACGTTCCCTACATTTTTAACTTCTTCTCCTTTTTGAGCAGAGGTAGGGTTGCATGGTGGTTGGGTCGTTCACCCCGTCTCATACGTCTCGGGTTGAACTTAAAAAAAAAAAAAAAAAAAAAAAAAATTCCCTCCTTTCTTGGGTTGCTTAAGTGTACACTTCTTAAAATAATATTTTCATTCACATTTGTATCTTCTAAAAATGAAAAATGGTCATTAGCTAAAAGAATCTATAACTATAATACATATATTAAATTAAATATTAAAATAAATACGAATTATCTAAATTTTAATTTTTTTAAATATTATCCACTGTAAATGGATGTTAAACCATCGACCGCTCCACGGTCGATTTATCAAAAGACTTCGGGTGGATAAAAATCGAGCAAAGAGAAATCAGAGAGTAAAGTTATTGCCAAAGAATTAGGTGGGAGTTGATGACTTGGGACGAAATTAAAATTTTAAATTCGGGCTTAAAAAATTATATTTAATATTATAAATTATATTTAATAAATTAATATACATATATAAATGGTACAATCAACTGAGTTTTTAATTTTTAAATTATTTATGATTATGAAAAAATAATTAAAATTTAAAAATACTAATCTATAACTTAAATTTTTTAACTCAAAAATTTATATGTATTATTAGTAGTAGTATTTTTTAGCAAAAATTAATTATTTTTTAAATTTTTAATAGAAATCAAAATAATTATATAAATTTTATATATATAAATGACATTTTTTTTAAAATTAGGCGGCATGACTAGCTACCGCTAGACCCTTCTAGCTCGACGACACGAAACTAATGGCCGTCCACTCAGGTCGACAAAGATTAGTGGAAAAATCACTAACTTGAAAAAGGTACTAACTGGACAAAAAGATCACATGAAGAAGTTTAATCAAGTTAAGCATATTATCAACTGAATTCAAGAGTAGCTTGATTAAAACGATCAGTCCGATTAAAAAAATGCTCGATACAGACAACTACTGCTCGAGAAAAGTTTCGGCTCGACATAATTGCCATGGCCTGAATTTTTCGACAATTTGAAAGCATGAATAATCATAAATAAGTCACCCCATTCAGCTAATCTAACTTGTCAAGCCAAGCATGAAATTATAACATGACAGGCTAACAAACATGGATCATATATCAAGAATATTTAAATTTAAATATTTTAAATTATGAGATAAAATATAATAAAATATCTCAAAATATATAAATATTAAATATCTGGGTTGAGTGTCCGTTGCTTGGCAACTTATATCTCAACCATATGATATAACATCAAAATATTTTCGTCAATTTTTACGTATTTCATAAATTATTATAATACTAGACACGATAACTAACTTTGTTTAGATTTTAGATCTTTTAATTTTCAAAATTTTTAATAATACTTATTTATTTTGATATCTCTGTCAATCCCAAATCATTTCTCAAATTCAAAATTTATGAATAAATAATTAATTTATTCATTCCATATATATTTTCAAAAGTCATATATGAAATAATTAGTTTCATTTATTCTAATTAGCCTAAGAAATTAAATTTTGAATTATCAAATAATTCGTGATTTTCCCTATTTTAATGAAACACAATTCTACATAATTTATATAAGAATGAGTCTATTGGTAATCCATTGCACTCAACTTTATTTTTTCATTAAGTAATATTATACGACTATCTTTATTCTTTTAATAAAAGAGTATTTATTACGTTATTTGTCAATTGCAAGAATGAGAATAATTTTGTAATTTTATTTAAAAAAAATATAAAAAAAGTACAAAAATTCATTTGTAGGGCGTAAATAGCTCCACTCTTCGTATAAATCCAATATAAACTATTTAATCTGAATATATATTTGATAATAATCCGAATTTCTAAATTTTGATTTGCTTATTTGAATAAGTATTTATTTAAATTTGAAATTATTTGTTTATTTATTTTGAAAAATCATTTTAATTTCTCAAATTTATTATGGACATATAGATTGTTTGTGAATAATTACGGTGTTAGTTTTTTTTTTTTTTTGGGTAACATTATGTTATTGTGAAATTTATGCTTATTTGTAGTATGAAAATTTTTAAATTTAATGATTTTGCTTCAATTTGTTTATTTATTCGTTCATTAGGAGAGATCATAGGCTTAGTAGTATATATATACACAAAAAGAAGAGATAGGAAAAAACAAAATATTTCCCTCATCTCTAGCTTTGTACAAAAGAGAAGAAAAAAAGAAAATAGAAAATAAAAGGATATTGAGATAATTCTTTCCTTTTATCTTTTTTCTAAACTAAAATTCAATAATGGGTTTTAAGATAAAATCCTGAAATGCAAAATGATTTGGAGAAATAATAGTGTGCATCCGCATGTCGGCTCTCTTGGTCCTTTTTTTTTTCTTTTTTAGAAAGCTGACTCTCTTGGTCCGGTATATTCGTAAAAATGTTCTGTTTCACAATGACGTGATTGCCCCGAAAATATTTCATAATTCCGAAAGAACCAAAAGCTTTGACAAGCATCCTCTTTAATTAACAAAACCTCCCCGCTGTAAAGAATGGATTCAAGGGTGCAAGCACCGTAATTATGGTAGTGGAGTTTGGGCAAATCTGTCAACTGGGTACATACATTCACAGCGGCGTCACGACGTTAGAATCGCTGCGGAAGCTGAGGGCCGGAGCAGCTGGTGGATTCTGAAAGTTTGTGTCTACAACAATCTGCAGAGCTTTCTAAGAATGAGGTAACATATAACATATCTAGCTGAATTTTTTTATCATGTATTTTTTATTTCTTATTTTTTTTCCACATTGGTCCGTTTGTTTTTCGTGGAAATCTGGGTTTTAACATTAGTAAAAGCAAAGAGAAATCTGGGTTCTGTTTTTGCTCTCTGGGTTAATTGTGATTCATTAGATCTTTCTAAATGGTAGTTCCTGTCTCTGCTGTTTGGTTGGTGAGGAAATTATTTAACCAATTTTGAAGTAAAAACTCCCTGGTGATTCTGTTCCTTACCTTGAGAATAGTAGACACTTAACCTCTATGTGGTTAATTCCATAGGGCTGGAGAACACCAGTCAATTTCCACTTTTTTTTTTTTTTTTTTTTTCCAAGCAGTTAAATTAGGTGCAGAATTTTCCGGGGTAGCTGTGTTTTCATGTTTCCCTAAAAACTCTTGTAAAGAAGTAAAAGAGATAAGGTATAAGTTTTTTTACGAGAAAACCCTTAAATGGAATGGAAAGACCTTAGGCCACAGACAAAGGACCAAGCTGTTCTATTATGTACTTTCAGCTAACAAAGCTAATCTGCCATGCTTACACAATTGACTTCATAATTCTATTGCACGAATCTTCTGATGTAATCCACGATTCACCAACTTCAATTAGAAGAACCACTGAACTTCACAATGGCAACACGAACACTAGATGTGTTTTATGGCTAAGTAATTGAGAGAAGTTTCTTTAAAGCACATGACATTCTTCTCTTAATTTATACTCTTATTAGGAGAAAGTTCTTTCATATAGAGTACAATAGGTATTCAATCCAGAACTAGTTTGGATAAAATTCTTATTATTAATGTCTTCCGTCGAGTATAGGAATCCTTAATCTTATTGTTTCCATCTTCTATGGATTATTGGAATCCTTCCTTGACTGTGTTTTTGGAAGTTTTCAACTTTAAACAGAAATATGAACCATTTTGAATTGCTTAAATTTCTCGACGAGCTTAGTTTTAAAATATCCCGACTGAATATGGTTTTTTTTGGATTGAGAGAGTCTAAAGTTGCTTTTGAACTTTAAAGACCTGAAATTAAATCTCAATCGTTTATTTAATATAAAGCATTAAATGATAAAAGATGGAAAGAAAAGAGGAAGGAGAAAGTTTTCAATGATAAAAGAAAAAAGAGCTAAAAAAAAAAAGGAGATTGAGAGAAACACTACTGCACTATGAACGATTAAATCTTCTCAAGTTAAATCTAACAATTCTTGTTACGAATCCAAGATAAATAATGATAAAAATTAAAAATAAATAAAAATATAATAATTAAAGATAAATAAAGATAACATTAAAAGGTAAATTTTAAAATAATCAAAATTTTATATTAATATAAATTTAAATAAAGATAAAAAATAAGGATAAATAAATAATCAAAATTCTAAATTAATATATATTTAAATATTTTTAAAATAAAAATAATTAAAAAATTATTATATTTTTACTGGATCCCCTTAATCCATTGTGGAAGCTCTTGTTACAAATCCAAAATAAATAAACATATAGAAAGTAAAGACAAATAGAGATAACAACTAAAGATAAATAAAAATAATAAATTT
The DNA here is from genome assembly GCA_035590655.1 of Pouteria glomerata. Classification (NCBI taxonomy): domain Eukaryota; kingdom Viridiplantae; phylum Streptophyta; class Magnoliopsida; order Ericales; family Sapotaceae; genus Pouteria; species Pouteria glomerata. The sequence goes on along the minus strand of JAVXUM010000020.1, from coordinate 1,989,511 downwards.
TTAATTATTTTTATTTTCAAAAAATTTTTAAATCTATATTAAAAGGAAATAGAGATATAGTAATTTTTTTTTTAGACTAAGATTAACAACTGAATAAAAATAGAAAACCAATTAAAGATGAATAAACATATGACAACTAAAGATAAATAAATAATCAAAACTTTAAATCTAAAAGAAATTACTATATCTTTATTTCTTTTTAATATAAATTTAAATATTTATTAGAAATAAAATAATTAAAATTTTATTATTTTTTATTTATCTTTAATTGCTATCCTTATTTGTCTTTACTTCCTATTTGTTTATTTATTTGGGTTTGTAACAAGAGCTTCCATAATGGATTGAGAGGATTCAGTAAAAATATAATAATTTTTTAATAATTTTTATTTTTAAAAATATTTAAATCTACATTAATTTAAAATTTTGATTATTTTAAAATTTGTCTTTTAGATTTTTTTTTATTTATCTTTAATTACTATATTTTTATTTATTTTTAGTTTTTATATTTATTTATCTTGGATTCGTAATAGAAACCATTGAATTTAATTTGTGAAAATCTAACATTTTATAATGCACTAGAGTTCTTTTCAATTCTTTTTCTCTTTCCTATTGCGTTTCTCTTTCCTCCTTTAAAACTTTTTTTTTTTTTCTTTTCGTCTTTCATCATTTAATGTTTTTTTTTTTTTATTTTTTTTTTTTCTAGTGATTGGTTTACCTTTTTTAAAACGTGAAAATTGTATGTTTAAATTGAAAGGTCAAATGAAGTTTATGTTCAATCAACAATTGAGATTTAACTTTAAATTTATGAAGTTTAAAAGTAATTTCAGCCTCTCAATCTGATTTTTCTTAGTGCCAGAATTATGTCTTGTTTTTGTCATTGGCTCCCATCAACATATTTAAATAGGTGTAAAATGCACTATGCGTTGAAACTAGACCAAAAATGAACAAACTGCTCCCTGTTGCCTAACTCGCTAGGTTGGCACTTGGCAGCCGGCAGGCAGCCCCTACTCTGCTCGTGTGATTGTGTTATATATTGAATTCCCTTCAAACTTGTATACTTGGGTTGGGTTGGGTTGGGTTATATACGGAATTCTCATTAAATTCATATACTTGGGCACTTTACCAAATGTATAAAAATATAAATTTAAATTCAATATTTTGTTTATAAATTTATCAATTACAAACATAAACTAGGCTGGCTTTGCTAGCGTACTAATCAATCCATTAGTCTCCATTAGCTCTTTTTTTTTTTTTTTTTACTTTTAGAAATAGCATAATATATATTAAAAAGAAATATGGCCTCCCCTTTCAACCCCTACCATTTTTTTTTTAATAGCCCATTAGACCTCTTCTATGGCTATATATGTTTTTCACTTGTTTTTCTTCATCAAACTCTGCTGTTTCTGCTGCTGCTATAGTTGTGAACCCAACAGACCTCAACTTTCCATTACCCTTCGAGTACGGGGGAAGTCCGCAGCCACTACCAGATGATGTGTACTGGGTGAAACTCGCCCCATGACTCTAACCGGCAAAAAACTATGGAGAGTAAACCAGCTTAGGCAAGCCCCAGCTGACCAGCTCTAGTCGAGAATGCTATTAGACAGGTCTTTTGCGGAACTCGAACTTATAACTCGAAGGTTAGCGGACCCTCAGTCCGACCAACTCGACTAACCATTACCCGATTCAACCTAACTGCTGGAGTTGAGATTGTTGTCCATTGCCCAAATTGTTTAGATTGTAGTCCTAATTGGATGACTCAATTGCACGTGCACTGTTAGGTGGTAGGCTTCAAGATGTGGAAGCTCCCTAATTCACATTAATATATATAGATATATTTGTATATGCATTTTCAGTTGGCATAGGCATATAAATGATAAGGTTGGGCACATGGTAATGTATATAGCTTACAATTCAATCATAATGATCTTCTTGAATTTTCATCATGCAATTATTTTTACACCCATAATGCTTTGCACACTCTTAATTTGTATACTTCTTCATTTTTGTTAAATCTTGAAAAATAGGATTGATAAGTCTAGCTTTCTTGGATTTAAATGACTACTCTTTGTCGACATTACTCTCTTCCAATTTTCAAAGTGCCATCTATCCTTGTTTGAACATATCATACTTGCAAGCTGTGTGATTTGTTGAATGATGTGGACACAATTTGTGCTTGTTATTTTAAATAAAGATACCTATTTAAAATGTTCTTTAATTTAAAAACATCTTTGATAATTAATTCTAATAGATTCTTTTGATATATTGACTTTTTTCGTTAATATTAAACCTTTAAAAAATATAATCACAACACAATCTTAAATTAGATAGAGATTACGTATCACGATGAATGTGCAATCTCGATCGTTTTATATATGCGATTTTCGATGTAAATTTGTTATTTAGTTGAATACTAAATTTAAGAATTGAAAGGAAAATACTTACATATTTTTTTCTCGGAACATTAGATTTCATAATTAATCATGTTTTATAAAAAAAAAAATGAAATGATTTTATTGAACTCTTCTTACCTTTTTTTTTGTTTTACTTTAATTTTTTTAAGAAAAATTCTTAAAAATATTAGTATCAAAATTATTTTTTTGCTTCACATTGTTGTTATCGTTGTTGTTATGAAGTTTTTATGTTCTGTCGTGGTAAAGGCATCTTTGTTTTTCAAACTGGGAGTTATTTCGTGTAATTGGAGGACTGGTCTGGTGCTCCACTTATCTCTGTGGGCTCTCGTCCCTGGAATGTCCAAAATTTCTTAGCTGCCAAGGTTTTTCGGAGAAGAAATATAAAATACCGAGTAATGCCTCTCAAATTTCTTTGGGTATATTTGGAGTGATAAAAAGTGAGATAAAATGAGATAAGCTGTGAGCTCTTAAATCATAATTCATGGAGTGAGATAAAAAATGAATAATTTTTAAAAATTTCAAGAGATTTTTAGAAATTTTTTTTATTTTTTAGCACATTAAACGGTGCCTAGTTGCTAAGGCTTTTTTGATAAAAAAAAATATAAAATATGATTTATACTATGAGTGAGTTTGGATATAAAAATTAATAAAAATTGTAATTTTATAATATGTACAATAAAAGAAAAAGTTAAAAATTTTTAAAATTTTTTATATTTTAATTAAAATTTAAAGTTTCAAATGAAACCATATAATAAATTATAATTAGAGTGGATTGAAAAGTTTTGTTTTAAACTAATAACTTCGTTTGGAGTGTCAACGAACAAAATAAAGCAAAATAAATTTTCAACAACCTCTATAAATTATTAAAACCCTCTATTATATATTTTCACTTTTACTATATTTAAAAAATTTTAATATTTCACTAAAAAAAATAAAAAATTCTGAAGGAGGTTAACCGAGTGCGTAAATTTTTTTTAATAATCATGTTCTTCGAGTCGAAAGTTTTCAAATGAGTACCATTATCCGTATTTATAGTAATTTTTTTTGAATCCGTTGGAATAAATTTAGAAAATCATTCTTACGGTTGACACTGTGGTGTAAAAGTAAAAAATTTCTGACATAAATTCGTAAGAACGGATCCAAAAAATCATTTTCATGGTTTCACTCTCTTACTTTTTATCACAAAAGTTCAAAAATATCACTATTTTTTTTTTAAAAATTCTGTTTGAAATATCAAATACCAAATAGTTAAAATCAATTTAAATTATATTTTTTCTATTTTTTTTTTATTTTTTACCATTGCAAACGCTACTTTAATTTCACTAACTCTATTAAAGTATACTACAAGTATATTATTTTAATTGCCCCCTCGATGGTGGTCGGGTAGAAGTCGGGTGCGCCTTAAGAGTTTGGCTCATGAGGTCCCAAGTTCGACTCCCCTTCAGAGGGTGGGTTACCGCGTTTGCGAGCTCCTATTGGCCTCCACTCGGTGGAGCCGGTCAGCCAGGGCTTACCTAGGCTGGTTTACTCTTCAGAACTCTTTGTCGGCTAGGGTCCTGGAGCGTGCTTCGCCCTGTGCGCACCCTATTACGGGGTAGCGGTTACGGACTTCCACGTACCAAAAGTATATTATTTTAATTTTACTCTTTTAAGTATAATTTTATGATCCAAACATCATTTTTTGTAAAATATTTCTAAAAGATAGGGAGTGTTAGGTGCAGCGAAAAATAACGAAAACTAATGAAAAATGTGGTTTAAATGATATTTAGGAGTTTGGTGAGAAACCACGTTTTTTAGATATGAATAGTGAAAGATATTAACTTTTGTAGAAAAATCCATCGGAACGGTTTTGAAATCCTTTAAAAAAATATTGATAATGGGTCTTGTTTGGTAACTTGGATGACGGTTATAACATTAAAAAAAAATTACAACTATTCTATTAATCAAACTCAAGTTATATAATTTTTTCTAGAATTATAGTATGTATAAATGTGTAAAAAAATAGTAAAGAATTTTAAAATTTTATTAAAATTTTTCAGTTTTTTTTTAAGTGTGCCAAACCCTTGTAAAAGCGTAAAAGTGTGACTAACCTGTACGTATATCATATAACAATAATTTATTTATATTATCTCTGCCCACAGTTATTCCACGTGCCCCCATAGAGTGCGACCAACCATAGGCCACCGAACACTCTCTGCAATTCACGCGACATACACGTACGGTAGTGATCTGCCACGTGTGATATGATAACGGCTGTTGACGGAGGAGAAGCACATTTTGGCCGTCCAGTCTAACGTCCGTTAGCCTCGGAGAGTTCAATTATACAGTAGACGAGCCTTTTCTTATACCCCCACGCCAGGAGGCTCGACAAGCTAAAGCTCAGATTCGGTGCTTATAATTTTAACGGCCCAGATCGAATCTGATGACTCGTCTTCCTCAGACCTATATATAGATATTGATACAGGGACAGCGATAGAGGTAGAGAGGGTGAGCTACGCATATATAGAGAGGGAAGGGGGGGTTTGTTTCCAAGAGTCATTTCAGTGGTATTGAGAGGAACGCTTTAGGGTTTGGATCGGAGAGGTTTTCGAGACAGAGATGGCTGATCACGAGGAGTCGAAGGTGGAGTCGGTGATGGACAAAATAACCGAGAAGTTTCACGGGGATGATTCTTCGTCCGACGACGAGAAGACATCGTCGGCCTCGGCTGTCAAGTCAAAGATTTACCGGCTCTTCGGGAGAGACAAGCCTGTTCACAAGGTCCTTGGCGGTGGCAAACGTATGTTCATCACTCTTTTCAATTCTCTATTGTTATTGCCCTTTTTGTTTGTATTTTTCCGGAGATAAAAAAAGAAAATTCTTGTGGGTTTAGATTTTTAGTTTGATAAATGGAATTTTGGGATGCAACTATTTTAAACGATAAAGTTCAATTTGTTATTAATTTGCGCACTACAGGAACATTCATATCCTAAATACAAACTCATGAACATATCTTTGTTGTTTATGAATCTAGAATCTTCCAATAAATGTTTTGCTATCAAAATCCCAATTGTAGATTTTCTTCATTGTTACTTGTTAGGGTAGGGAAACTGGTTAATTTCTCTTATATGTGCTTGTTATGGGCGGATCTGGACCTCCTTGTTCATTAGATCGGAATTGGGAGTTGATTTAAGAATTAAAATTAATAATAATTTATGTCTCTTAGTTGTGTTGATGGGATTTCTTGAAAATGTTAGCTTTCTGCTTCATAAAGGTTCCGGCTTTTTTGCCAAAGTTGAGACAATTTAATGATTTTGAGAGCTTATTAGAAACTTCACTACAGAACTTTCAGTCATAACAATTTTACTCTAAATTTTAAAGCCGTATTAGTCCATGAAGTAGTGACTCTTTCCTCCTAGCTCTCCCCAGAACGTAAGCATTACTTTTTTGCTCTATTGGCGCAGCCGCTGATGTGTTTTTATGGAGGGACAAGAAGATATCTGCTGGAGTCCTAGGTGTGGCCACTGCTATTTGGGTTCTGTTTGAGTTGCTAGAGTACCATCTGCTCACTTTAATTTGCTATGGTTTGATATTGGCTCTGGCTGTATTGTTCTTGTGGTCTAATGCCAGCACCTTTATCAACAAGTAAGATGACTTTGTTGGCAAATTATATCCTTTTAACTGTATCAGTTTGGATTTTAACTGGGTTTTACTTGTTGCCAGGTCTCCTCCCCGTATTCCAAATGTTCAGATTCCGGAGGAGCCAGTTTTGCAGTTTGCCTCTGCCCTCAGAAGCGATATCGATCAGGCTCTTGGTGTTCTGAGGGATATTGCTTCTGGAAGAGATCTCAAAACGTTCCTCTCTGTATGTTGATTTCTTTCTCCTACTTGATTGAGATCTGCACCTTTTGTAGCTTACATGCTGGGGCTGTACCTTTTTTTTTTTTTTTTTGGGGGGGGGCCCGCCGGCCGGCCGGGGGCGGGGGGTCCCAAAGCCCATTGTAGTTGCATCTTTAGTTTGATTATGAAGTATGGGAGAAATTGCAGCATAATCTTCATGCTTGCAAATTCGGTAAATTTCACCCTGTAATTTAATCTATTGCACACTAGCCCTAAGATGGTTCTGGTTTCAAGTTTTTATTTTATTTTATTTTATTTTATTTTTTTGATTTTAGATTGACTCTTTTTTATGGCTATGGTTCTGTTGTTAGGTTATTGTTGGATTCTGGATCTTGTCAGTTGTGGGGAGCTCCTGCAACTTCTTGACTTTGTTTTACATAGGTAATTACCGTAATTTGTAATTGTTATATTGGTTGAAGTGTTTACTTGTTGGTTATAACCAGAGTTGTTTTGACAATGAAGTTTTATGATTTTGGTGACAGTATTTGTTTTGCTCCACACGGTGCCTGTGCTGTATGAGAAATATGAGGATCAGGTGGATGCTTTTGCTGAGAGGGCCATGATTGAGAGTAAGAAGCAGTATGCAGTGTTTGATGCCAAGGTTTTATGTAAGATCCCAAGAGGGCTATCGAAAGATAAGAAGCATTAAGAGAATGGGATGGGCTGAGAAGAAGACGTCTTTGCCAGGTTTTGACAAATATCTGGTAGCTGTGTTTCGTCGAAATGTTGTGAAAAATTCCATTATTAGCTTGAACCCAGTTTTCAAATCTGTCTTTTTAAGGTTTTGGGTTCACAATGTGGGTGAAAATGGATGGTTTTTCTGTACTTGCATTTGGTGGGATGGTGGCAGCATTTCTGTGTTTCCTGCTTGGAGTGATTGGTTCATGAAGTTTTATATTATATGGTATATTGCATGTCAATTGGCGCCTTGCGTGTTGGTTTTTTTTTTTTTTTTCGGTGAATATTTTGGTTCCCTTTGAAGATCTAGATGATTCAAGTATTTTACAGATTTGTCTCTATTAGATAGTGCCTTGCGTGTTGGGTCTTAACAATGTTTTGATCCAGTATAATATCATTTGCGTCTAGATGGTGAAGATGGTGATCGTGGCAAGTGTCATAATCTTCATCAATGGCTGCATGAGCTACGTGACAAATTGAGAAACTTCGTTTTTAATTACGAGGATAACAGGTCGGGCTATTCTGAGCACCTTAGGGGTGCGTTTGGCAGTTGGGTTTGCGAATCAGTAGAGGAAAAAAAAAAAAAAATAAATTATTTTAATTCGCAGGTGGGTTTGCCAACTGGCGGCCGAAATAAGAGAAACAAAATTAAATTATTTTAGTTTTACTCTGGATTGTTAGAGGTGGTTTCGGAAACTTACTACAATCTTCCCGGCCCTCTATGTTTCTTAGATACTTAAAAACAAGGAATTCTACTCTCTATAGCACTATTAGTCGCCATTTATTTTTTAATATTAGAATTATTTGTCTCCTATGTTATTCAACTTTTTGAGAAGAAAAATGATAAAAAAAAGATTTAATGACGTAAAAAATGGTAATTTTTATGTCCTAAGAAAATGATTATGGAAATTTAGGGGTGTTGTCTTGTCAGTTAAATAGAAATATTAAAGGAAGGGTAGGGTCTTCTTGGGTTTTGTGGTATTGCTTTATTTTTTCTTAATTCCGATGGGGACTCTCTTTTCTCCTTTATTTTGTTTTTCTTTTTATAATATATTTTGTAATTTATCAAAAAAACTAAAAAGGGCAAGGAGTCGTATTTTTAAAACATTTTAGTAGAATTGTAGTAGATGCCTTAAATTACCTTCCATCTTTCGCAGTCAATGTGGCAAGTGACCCATGACAAAATTTAAAAAAAAAAAAAAAAAAAAAAAAAAATGAAGAAGG
>JAVXUM010000020.1:1936403-1946936 GCA_035590655.1 Pouteria glomerata | reverse complement strand
ATTCAAATATTTGTAAAAATAAAAAATAGAATGATGATCAAATATAAAATTTTGATTGGTTTTATAAAAATAACTCAGATAAAAAGTATTATTATTAATCATATGTGTTTATAAAATAAAATAAATATAATAAATATAATTAATTTAAATTTAAAATTTAAATTTAAAAAACTAACTACTCCTAAGTTTAATTAATATTCAATATATTTTTTTTTTTACTTTTAAATTTTAAAAAAACTAAGAGCTCTTATTATAAGAAATATAACTTAATTATTATTTAGACATTTTTATTTATGTTTTTTAAATTAATTTATTTTTATTTGTATTTTTAATTTAAATACTAATATAATTAAAACACATAAATTTAACGACAATATTAAAATTTTAGGCAAGTGGGTCTTATTTTGGAATCTATGAGCAAATAAATTCCTTTTTAGAACCCAAGAATGTGGGTCTCTTTTTAGGACTCATGAGTTTTTTACATTTATTAAAATTGCATGTCACAATTCTAATACTTTTGTAGACAAAAGAAAAAGTGAAGTTGTAGCGTTTTAGCGATGTGGAACAAAAAAAAAAAAAACAAAAGTTTTGAGGGAAAGTTTTGAATTGTAAAACATCTCAGCCATTCGTTAAAAAGTAAAACTCAATTTCAGCCGTTTGATCTTAATTTGTGAGAGGGACACAAAAACTATCATATTTTATTATATAGATACTAATTTAGAAAAGGGGAGGTTCAGCTATTTGATATTATTAAAAATTATTGAATTAAAATTCAACAATTTATATTAATTAACGTGTGAATGAATCTTACTCATTAAATTTTAATTCAACAATTCTAATTGTTAGTTATCAGATTGATAATAGTGCCAAATCGATATAGACCTCTTTTTTTTTTTAATTATTATAGTTCTAACTCATTCGTTCAAGTATGAGAAAAGGGATAAATGCTAGAGTAAAACGAGAAGAACATAGCAAAATGAACAAAGCGAAAATTATATGTTTAGATTCACATTAGTTTTTAGATAACTAGAGAAGGTTGGAAATCCTAATACGGCACAGTAACTTGCTAGGTAGGAGCTATTAGGACTCTTAAGCAAAAATCATGTATAGTTTGTGTTCTTTTATTATGGTGTTTTCTTGATTATTTGTTTTCCTATATTTGCTTGTGTGTGTTGCACGAAGGTAATTTGATATTCTGCACAATATTTTTATTCTTCACTCTTTAATTTAAAGAAGAAATTGGGTTTAAAATAATGCAATTATTTAAAATATGGTTGCTAAAACATACTTGAATTATAGATATCGCCATGTACATAATAATTTTTTTTTCTTTTTATACAATCGTTTGAAATGAAAGAGTAAGGTAAATATTCATATGTAACTAAAAAAACATACTAACCCTCGTTTACAGCTCGTTTGGATGCTCAAGAAATATCAAAAAATACCAAAAGTTGATACTTCTACAGTAATTTGAGTGTTTGGCAAACTCATAATTTTTCTTACTTTTCCACTCCGCTACAGTAAATAATTATTACAGTGGGCCCCATTTTTTTTTACTTTTCTACTCTGTTACAGTAAAAAATTTTACTAAACACTCAAAAGTTACCACTTTTCTGCTCTGCTACTGTAACAATTTTACCAAACACCTAAAAGTTATCAAAACTTGCCAAAATTTTCATTTTGATTCACCAAATATACCAAAAATTATCACTAACAATTTTTAACAAAAAAACTACAGAAACTTACTAAAAATTTTACCCTCCAAACACCCTCTTAATACAATTTTCTAATAAAATTTATAGAAAAAAATATTTTCCATTAATTTTAAAAAATATGAAATTCACATCTTTCATGTGACAATATTATATATTTGTGTATTATAGATGAGGGAGATATCGATGTGAGAGATGACCAAAAAAAAAAAAAAAAATTTGAAAAAAGCTAACTAAAGTAGTGTCAAATTCCTTGTGAAGCAGTTGCATAATATTGTTCTTCAACCTTTATCCTTTTCCATGATAATGAAAACTTTATTTTTATTTTTTTTTCACTTTTATCATTAATTTATTTATTTTATTTCCTCGCAAAGCCCAGAAAACGAAAGGAGCCAATTTTTAATTAATAAAGAAGTGATAGTCTATCTGTCCAACCTCTCTCCAGCTAGCAAAAATGCAGATAATATTTGAGTGGTTATTAATAATAGCAGTAAATGAATTTTAAAAGGAATTCAAGACTTTGAATATAATCAATTAAGAAGAATAGAACGTGAAACAGTCAATTATATGGTAAATTAACGTAATTTAGCAAAAATTTTAAAAATTCCAAAGGTTTGTCTCCTCAAAAGTTTTTCAAAACTTCTATTAGCCTCTTTATTCAAAATCTTTCAACCTCAACCGCAATTAAGCTGAGGTTTGACTCACCAACCTCCCAAAAGCAATAATTTTTACTTTTTTTAATGTTTCAGGCATAGGTCAGCTGGTAAAAAGATGGAAGTAAGGTATTGCTCAGTTGACAGCGCGAGAATTCGACTCCAAGAGGTTGCGGATCCTTACATTACACAGACAGTAAAAGACAGTCTCCGCTCCCTGCACCATTGATGCATATCCCGCGATTTACTTCCTCTACCACAAGGCGGCGGAGATTCCACATTTTTTACTTTCTTCAACTCTTATTAATTTTTTCAGATTTTTTTTAATTTTTACAAATTTCCCCATTTTTTTCTAATTTTTTTAAATTTTTATCAAACTTAACTACCAATTAAAATGCTACGTGTCAAATTTTAATGCAAATGCTCCCTAAATCCTGCAACCACATTGGGGTAAACTACTATTTTTATAATAAGTTATCGCGGATATAACTTAATAATAGTAAATATTTAAAAAAAGAAAAAAAGAGAGAGAGATACCCACTTAACAACTTTAAAAACTTATATTAGTCAAATAAACTCTTCTTTACTAAAAAGATCAAATATTTTTTATGGAAAAATGATAAAGTAATACTAGAAGAGAAGTTAATTAGACGACATGGTTTAGTAGTATAAAATATACGTATTTAGAAGGAAAATTGAAGGAATAAATGATTTAAGTGGCTTTTAAGAATAAAATATATAAATAGAGAAAATTTAAATGTCGACGTAAATATGAAAAATAAAAATTACCTAGTTGTTAATTTTGAAATTCTTAAAAAATAGTCGAGATACGTACCAGTTAGTCTAAACATCTCGAGTCATTAAAAAAAAATTAAAGAGATATTAAATAAATCTACATAATTCTAGATCTATCTTTTATAATTTTTGTCTCTTTTATTTAGATTCACTCACTCCCTTTACTGTTGTAACCATGTCTCTCTGTGCAAAATCAATTCATATTAAAAATTTATAAGATAGGCACTAGCTGCAAAAAACATTGAAAATAAAATTAAGTTACTTGAAAACTTAGTAGAATGAATATTTATTTTATTTAAAATAAGGTGGAGATATTTATATTTCTTCATTAATTTTTCATATTTTACGATAACTTTAATGAAAAGAGAATAATGTAAAACAAAAAAAAAATAATAATAAATAAGTGTATTTATCATTTTAGTAAAAAATATTTTCATTATCAATCAAGTGTTCAATTTTTCCTTCTGGATCCAAAGAAAAATATTTCTCCTACGGCCATGATTTCGCCCCGATAATGCCGTTACATTCACTTGATTTGGGGAATTGTATAAAGCCCACGAGACGAGACTTATGATTTTTCTTTCTATACAGCATGAAGATAAATTTCAAAATAAAAAAAAAAAAAAGAAAAAGAAATCAAAATAAAAGTCCAAAAATGTCAAGAACGACGAATTCAAGCTTCGTGAAATTTGACATTCAAGAGTAATTTGATCTGAACTTAATACGACAATAGTTAAAAAACTCATAATTAATGTGTGCATAAAAATTTAGAGAAGAAATAAAAATTGTGTATTAATAGTATTAATGTGTGCATAAAACTGTACAACAGAACTCTATAATTATAAGGTGAATAAGAAACCTAGACCTAATAGAATTAGGACTAATTTAGGATATATACTAATTTAAGATATGTATAAAAATATTTTAGAAATATTCTATCACTAATAACATATTATAAATATAATTAAATTAGACAAGAATATGAAATGTTGATAGTTAATGATTTTCTTACGCACATTTTTGAGATGTAAAATAGTTGGTGACCTTCGTAATAGATAAGAACGAGATTAGATTTTGAATAATTGTCAGTTGCGTGATAATGAATTTGAAGACTGCTGAAATAAAATTTAATGTGAATGAATTTGAGTGATTAGATTTTAATTCAAATAGTATTATCAGTGTCATCGGTCCATTTTGGATGACAGTTTTAAAAATTTTCCATGGAAAATGCTTTTCTACCCATCACCGTCCAATAGCTTCAATCTAGAAAGGCAGTGGCCATGCCCATCCACCATAGTGATAATCCACAGCCACACGTACGATTCACTAAATTCCGAGTTGTCTATTGAAACGAATATAGACCAATATTGTGAGTAACAGCATCAATGGCTACAACTTTCAAGGACTTATTGCAAGGTTGGACATTACCATACCACTGATCTTTGCCCTGGAACCAATTCCAAGAGAACATTGGTATCCGACCATAGCAAAAAGTTTTGGGTCTCCGATCGCTGTCAAAAAAATTAACGGGTACATTTAATTTAGGAATTTTAATTTAATTTAATTGAAATTATTTTTGAAATAAAAATAAAAACTTCCAAAAATCTAATCAAAATATAATAAATATAGAATATCAAAAATCATATATAATTTATATACAAATAAATTTAATCTGTTAATTTTTCAGTGCAGTTCTTATAATGATCATATAATAAATTCTTTCGGTGCAATTCTGAAACCCAAAAGTTCTTTGCTTGTTTCTCTCTCCTGCCTGTATGTGTGTGTATATATATATATTCATATCCCTCCAAATTAATAGGCATATATATACCATGTGTTGGGGTTCAGTTGATCAGGTCCGGTGCTCTAACAATTGCAACGGCCGAGGCACAATTTATACTATGAGTTGTTTTTTTTTTTAATTACCCAAAAAAAAAAAAAAACAACGGAGGCAGTTTTTGTTCTCTGTTTAAACCAAATGCACGAAGGATCACTTTTGGTACTTCTTTTGCTCATAAATTTAGTTTTTGTTTAAGAGAAAGTAAAAAAATATATATATATATTCTATATTACAAATCGAATAAGTCGATGTGACACATATACGTGTCACGTGCTAATTTGCTTTTCTTTCCATTTCGTGTCCCTTTTTCTGTGATATTAGCACAAAATAAATTAATTTAATTTGCTTCTGCTTCTCTTTTCGTTTCGTGTCTTTTTTCCTGTGAAAGCATTATTAGTTAATTAATTTAATTAACTTATATATATATATATTAGTTAATTAAATTAAATTAATTTATATAGTTAATTAATTTATTAGTTATTTCCATATAAATTAAAGATTTGTATTTTATAATTTAATTTATTATATAATTAATTTTACATAAGTAAACTTTTACACTTTAATTATCTTTTCCGTTACTCTATATAAAAATAGACTATCTTATTTTTTTATAAATGTTTTCAAGCTAACTATTTATTTAAAATAATTAATTTACTATATAATAATTAATAATTAATATTAAATACATACATCTATATCAATATCTATATAATAAAATACATCCCATTGACATGACTTTTGTCTACGTGTCAACCACCAGTGCGTTTGGGGGTGGTGTTGTGTGCACGGGGCAGAAAGGGTTTTTGGGGTGGATGGAGTTTGAAAAGTATGAAAAAAAAAAATTTTAATTAAAAAATATGAAAAATTACCACAGACTTAAAATTAAAAAATTAAGAAAAGTATAAAATTTTTTTTTAAAATAACATGTAAAAATTTTAATTAAAAATTTTTAAAATTTGATGTAACTTTTTGGTACAAAAGCAGTCAAACTTTTTAAAAAAATTGTCAAAATTTATTAGAATAGATTTTGACAGAATTTTTTAAAAAATTTAATTATTTTGGAGTTTAAAAAAAGTGAAAACTTTTGAAATTCTTTTAAATTTTTTGAGTTCTTTTGAGTTTCAAACACCCTTTTACATGTCAAATTATATTTTTGTACTTGTTTAGAGTTTTTTTAAAATTAGCTAAATTTTTTACTTAAAATGTATGTAATTAAATAAACAAAAATAATTTATTTACTATATAATTAATTTTAACTGTTTACGATCATTTGATGTGACATTTATGTGTGTGTCACAAGGTGAGAGGGCCACATGGGATGGGTTTGGGGGAGGAGAAGAGAGAGAGAGAGAGCAGAGCAATTTGGCAAGGGAGAGAGGATAAAAAAAAAAAAAGAAAAAGGGATTGGAGAGAGAGAAAATATTTGGGGAGGGGTGTGCTGGGTGTGGAGGTTTGCATGGGTTGCTGGGAGTGACGAGAGAGAAAATAGGGTGGGTGAGAGAGAGAAAGAGAGAGATGGAGTGAGAAGAATAAATTTTTTTTTAAATAGTTAAATTTTTATTTAAAATAAATAAAAATAAATAAACAAAAATAATTAATTTATTATATAATTAATTTTAAATACATAAACTTTTATATTTTAGTTATCTTTGCGGCAATTTTACATAAAAATACACTATCTTTTTTTTTATAAATATTTTTAAGCTAAATTTTTTATTTAAAATAAATTCAAATAAATCAATAAAAATAACTAATTTACTATATAATAATTAACAACTAATTTTAAACACATACATCTATATTATAAAATAGGTCACTTAATGTGGCTTATGTCCTATGTGGCGTTGGAAAAAAAAGGAAGAGAGTGTTACGAGGGTGCTACATTTTCGCTGAGGGCCACGTGAAGAGAGTGCTAACCTATTTCTTTTCTTTTTTCTTTTTTTTTTCTTTAAAGAGTTTTGGCTAAAAACATCATCTTTTTTATTTTTTATTTTTCTTTTCTTCTATTTTTTATTTGATCAAGCTCAAATAATTAAAAAATAAAAAAGTGATTTTTGACAACTTTTAAGTCTATGGTAAAACAAATAAAAATAAATAGATAAAAATAATTAATTTTTACAAATAATTATTTTCCTTTTCATGAAAATATACTCTCTTAATTTTTCTATATTTTGTTGATTATTTTTTTTAAAAATAATTTTTAAAATGTGATTAAAATTTTACACATTTGTTAAAAATATTTTGTTGATTAACTAAGTTTTTTTGTCTTAAAAAAATTCATACACTTTACACTCTTTTTCTTCTATTTTTTAAATACATATACTTTACACTCTTTGTGTCATCTATATAATAATAAAGCCAAATAATTTAAATTTGATATATTTTTAATCATTGGATTTGTTTATTTTTCTTTTTTACTTGAATTTAATTATCATTTTGGTCACTTTACATAAAAATACACTCTGCTCTCTTCATATATTTTGTTGAATATTCTATTATACAATTTGGCTCATTGATATGACGTTTGCATATATGTCAAAATTTGGGGCGTTGGATGCTATGGCGTTGCTGTGTGGCGGAAGGATTGCTGGGAGGAGGGGAGAGAGATTTTTGGCGGCTGGGGGGTTTTTTGGGGAAGAGTGAGTTTGCTGGGGGGTGTTTTAGGGAGGAGGAAGTTAATAAAAGTAAGAAATTAAAAAAAGTAAAATTAAGAAAAGTATAAAAATAAAACTAAATTAAGAAAAGTATAAAAAAAATTTAAGATAACGCGTGATAAAATTTTAATTAAAAAATTTTTAAATTTTTTAAATATTAGTCAAACTTTTTAAAAAATTTGTCAAAATTCATTAGAACAGATTTTATAGAAAAAAAAAAAATCTAATTTTAATGCAGTTAAGACTTAAAATTTTAAATACATATACTTTTTTACTTTTTGTGTCAAAATTTGAGACATTTATGATTAAAAAAAAAAAGCTAATTGTTTGTCACTATTAGATCAATAATCTTTAATGAACGTGATTGACGATCCATCATAATATTTTTTTAATATTTTAAAAAAATTAATAACATTTGCAATAAACAATATATATTTTTTATTAAAAATAAACATTTTTAAAATTTGAATTTACCTATGTTTGGAGCACTGGAAATCGCTAAAAAATACTGAAAATCTCTACGAGTTATTCACTTTTTATCTCAATGTGCAAATTATAAATCTATAATTTTTATCAAATTTTATCACTCCAAACGCTCCCTTAATGTGCTTGAAACTTAAAATTTAAATATACACTTTTAAACTCTTTGGAAAAAAAAAAAATTTTAATACATTAAGTTTAAAATTAAAAATAATATTCTTGAAAATTTTAATTTTAGATAATAAACATTTAAATTAAAATTTTAATTTTAAATACACATACTTTTATACTTTTTGTATTAGAATTTGAGATATTATAGATAAAAAAGCTAAAAAATTTAAATTTGAAATTACATACACTTTTACATCGACTGACCTGATTTATAATATTTTTTCAATCACTTCACATGGAAACTCAATTCTTTACTCTTTACATATTTTATTAAATATTTTTTCTTAATATAATTTGAAGTGTAAAAAGGTGTTTGAAACTCAAAAGAACTCAAAAAATTTTAAAAATTTTCAAAAGTTTTCACCTTTTTTAAACTTCAAAATAATTAAATTTTTTAAAAAATTCTGTCAAAACTATTCTAATAAATTTTGATAATTTTTTAAAAAAGTTTGACTGCTTTTGTACCAAAAAGTTACATAAAATTTAAAAAATTTTTAATTAAAATTTTCACATGTTATTTTAAAAAAAAAAAAAATTCATACTTTTCTTAATTTTTTAATTTTAAGTCTGTGGTAATTTTTCATATTTTTTAATTAAAAAAAAAATTTCATACTTTTCAAACTCTATTCACCCCCAAAATCCCTTTCCGCCCAGTGCACACAGCACCGCCCTCCAAACGAATCGGTGGTTGACACGTGGACAAAAGTCATGTCAATGGAATGTGTTTTATTATATAGATATAGATATAGATGTATGTATTTAACATTAATTATTAATTATTATATAGTAAATTAATTATTTTTATTTATTTATTTAAATTTATTTTAAATAAAAAAGTTAGCTTGAAAATATTTATAAGAAAATAAGATAGTCTATTTTTATATAGAGTAACAAAAAAAATAATTAAAGTGTAAAAGTTTACGTATGTAAAATTAATTATTTTTATATAATAAACTTTTTCAAATGCTGACACAAAGAGTATAAAAGTGTATGTATATAAAAACTTAAATATTTAAAATTAATATCTTAAAGAATATGATTTTTAATTAATACGCATACAATTGTCAAATTAAAGAGTTGTATTTTATAAATCAGAATTAATTTATTACATAATTAATTAAATTATATGAATTTATATAATGCTTTCACGGGAAAAAGGACACGAAATGGAAAGAGAAGCAGCAGCAGCACATTGAATTAATTTATTTTATGCTAACAATGCTTTCACGGGAAAAAGGACACGAAATAGAAAGAGAAGAAGCAGCAGCATGGCTGCAACACGGAATGAGCACGTGACACGTATATATGTGTCATATCGACTGACCTAATTTGTAATATAGATATTAAATAATATATTTTACATGTTTATTAAAGACTATATAGATTATTTTAACAATTTTCATGTAAATTTGTTTTACAAATTTATAGTTGAGTTATTTGCAAACTAAATTATATTTATGTATCTTTAAGCACAAATAATTTTTAACTTTTGAAAAAAATAAATTTTAATAAAACAAAACAAAAAAGTTATAAAAAATTTTAAAACTAAATTAAGAAATAGGCAATCCGTGCTTTGCACGGGTATTTACTTTTTGTGATTTTTTATTTTTTTAGATTTTCATGCAAATTTGTTTTACAAATTTATATTTAAACTTTTTGTTGGTTAATGGGACATTTGGAGTGTCAAAAATTATAAAATTTGATAAAAATTTTGAGTTCGTAATTCGTATAGCGAGATAAAAATTAAATAATTTTTAAAAAATTTTACTATTCTTTTGAAATTTTTAAAACTTCAAACAAAATTTAAATTATATTTTTCGTGCCCTTAAGCACGGGCTATCACTAGTACTTTAATAAAGTTGCATAATTTTATAAAATAATTTTTGTGTTATTTGTGTCACGCCCCGAGTCCGGGGACCCTAGGGGTCAGTGATAAACATGCAAAATATGACAATTTAAGGTAAAAGCATCAGAGTAACGCACCGGTCACGCAATGGACCCGCAAAACCTCCCCTACTATATAATGGTCTAAATGTTTTATTTTTGGGTACTTATAATAATATAACCTGTGACATAATAATTGGTCTATCATCCACGCACTAAATTTACAATAAAGTTTACTACCATACCTCCCGGCCGCACCTACGGCTTACAATAAATAAATTAATTGCATCCACGATACTATAGTCCAAAATAACTGAAAGTTTAAAACTTTTAACTAAGTTTAC
>JAVXUM010000020.1:1863675-1883722 GCA_035590655.1 Pouteria glomerata | reverse complement strand
TGTTCTTAGGTCTTCCTCTCCCTCTCCTACTCCTAACAATCTCCATACTTTCACACCTTTTAACAGGTGCTTCCATTTGAAGAGCATGCAATTCAACTCCATAATTTTTTAAATGGGCAATTCAGTGGTTGTTATCAGCTCAATAGAGTATATGTCCTCCATTGCAAAGGTCATTTTATCATAAGAATGTGTACGTGAACAATATAAAATTTGAGGAATAGGTTGCACAACGCATAGAAGATGTATTTTTTTTATTCTACCCTTAAACTATAGTTTCTTTAAGTGCCCCAATTCATTCATATATGAACCAACTGAAATATTGCAGCTCAAGAACCCCTAATGATTCTTGAACAGAGGCGAAAAGGCCGTGTATGGTACCGAGATGGATAGAGCAACTCCAACTACTTGACACAAGAAGATGGGTATATCTTTGTCTATATGTAATTCAACTATTTTGAAACTCATGTTTAAATGAATGATTTTGTGTCTGCATGAGGAAAACCGTGAACACTAAATAAAGAAGAAAGGAATCATTTTGAAGAGTGAGTCAAAATAAAAGGTCCAATATGATGATTCTTCAGCATATTCAGTAAACTGGACATTTAATAAGCTGCCCAAACCAGTGTTGGACACAGGTGTAGTGTCAACTAACCAGTTATCCAATAGAGAAAAGTTATTAGAAGAGATGGGGCAACCACATAGCATATAAAATTGTATTCAGACACAGGTCCTTCAAACCTTTTTCATTTAGTTGAAGCAGCGATAATAATGTCAAGATTAATATGTTAGTATCAAAAACTCAGAAAATTAAGATATAAAATTCACCTCCTTTTGTTCTTCATCTGCCTTTCGACCATCACCAGAAGTGGCTTCAAGCAAGGTTGAAACCCCAAAATACACCTGCAATCAACTTGTAATGCTAAATTCAATAAAACAGTAGAGATTCGTGTTTTTGAACCATACTGCACATGATAACTTTTGCATGCGTATGTGTCATGCACTTAGTTTCATCTAATTGGAATTAGGAAACTGTTAGTTACCAGAAGGCAAACTGCAGCGATATCATCAACTGGCAAATCAGTCTCACCAAATCTGCCATTCAGTAAACTATATTAGGACAGATCTTGGCCAATCGAATGAATTCTTCTTGTTATGATTAGATAGATTGAGTGCCAAGCCATCTACTCTCAGTAAAATATCCAGGGATTCACATTATGGCCTGTAAGTGCCCTCGAGATGCAGGCAGATGGAACAATCACTTATGGGTCTTATTTAGAGAGTTGCCTCACATAAAGTCACAAGCATGCTATGCAATCATATCCAATTCTTTTTAGGCGGTCACTACAACTGTTTTTGATGAGTTAAGTAGGCCATTATCTATCTATTATATGAAGAAACAGAAATGGTAATTGGTGAGGCCATAAGTTCTGGTGAAACTTTTCACTTCCTCCCTTAACACCCTGTAACCACTCGTAACTATCTACAACTTAAAAGAAATTTGCAAATAGTTTTACAAAAACCATTGTCCATAAGTAATTTTAATTTTAATTTCAATTTTTTTGATATTCCTTTAATACCCTTATTTTCCATTGAAAGATTTGCATGCAAGTGGGAAATAATCATGCTCATTGTGCATGCACCTATATCTAGTTAAGTAAATAGTGACAGAGTTTATGCAGTAAATTACCTGAATGGGAGGATATCATCGACATAATGAAAGGTTCTCCCAAGTACAACTGATATGATTGTCATTAACCTGCGCAATATACGCAGATGCACAATGATTGATGGTATAAAATAGCTGTCAAAGTTGTTGATCTGATGTTTTGATTATAGCAATTTCTTGACGAATTTTATGTCCTTGAGTTCATAAGCTTGGGGCTATATTCATGGCTAACAATTGTTGTTTTCTTACTATAATTTTTAATTACACAAGGAGATTAATCTTCACATGTTCCCGAATTGGCAGTGCAGTTGTCTCACAACTAGGTAGTTTAAAGTAAAATAAAACACACTTGCAATGTGACATTTGAATTTTCATAATGAGAAGGTCTAAAAATTATTGGCAATTCAAATTCAAATAAGCTATAATAAACAGAATAACATACGCAAGTGCGCCAAAAGTTCCAATGAATACAATGGCACCAGAGTTCCTAGCTGCTAAAAGTGCCTGCTCAAGACATTAAACATCCAAAATTCAAATAAGTTGAGAACAATAACATGCAAAATATTTGATAAAAAGGAAAATAGAACTGAAATGAGAACTGTTTACTCTCAAATAACACTGCACTGAAGGAATCAAGTTCAGTGGAAAAGTAGATTGTTTTTATGGTGACAATACTAAACCTAATTCTCATGCTAAGATTTAAGTATTAAAACCAATGCAAGAAAAAACAAAATTTCCACAAACATCCATACTTTATACACACATTCTCCTCCAATTAATTCAGATGGTACGGTTGAAAAAAACATGACAACATACTTCCATGAAAAAGCTGATAAGTTGTCCCTTACCGCAATGAAAAAAGTTTTGTCCCCAAGTTCTGAGAAAAATATGAGCAAGAATGCCTGCAACATAAATAACGAATTCTCAACATTAGTGGGTGGATTTGAAGTAAACTTTGAAAGATTTGCATAGAAATAGAGAACGCATGGTGTCAATCTAGAGCATGCAATGTCCACGAAACAAATAATTAATGCAGCAGTACCATAAAAATACCTAAACTTTGAAAGTGCAATGAATCAATGATGAGCCCTAAACTATTAAATCAGAAAGCTCCTTTGAAGTGCAGGTAATCTAAGGATCAAGAAATATACATTAAAAGGTGTTTTTTTAAGAGTGAAACAACCATGAAAGTTACAGGGAGATTTTCCTAACTGAAGCAAAACCTGTGCTAATATCGCCGAGGTCCCTTAGAAATGAAATTGATTGCAATCCACTTGCAAAATCGGGGCCAGCAACTGCCTTTTGAGTTCCTTCAAGGGTGAGCAATCCAAAAAGCAGGGCAAACTTTAGATAACAGTGGAATGATGTATCAGAAACGGGGTCATCTTTGTGCATGAAATTCTTCCTTGCAATTTCCTTATTTGAAGGTAATTTTTCTGAAACACCATGGGCATTCACATTGTTTGTCCATTTAGCCGGTTTCCATACATTGCCGTGGAGGAACCTGAACTCCTGCATTTGAGTTAAATAAGAAATCAAGGTTCAATAATCACCAGTTCAGATTTACGTAAAAGATGTAGGAATTTTACCGATTAGAGATCTTGGAGTTAATATTCAAGAACAAAAACCCTTCCATTCATCAGATAGAGAGGTTAAGTGCAACTAGTTACCCGTGGCATTCAAAGATCCAGGGTATATCATCTAAAACCAGAGGTGAGTCTGGTGACAATATATCCAAGTTAATTACGGGGTAATTGCCTTTACCACCTTGTATTAAAGGTGAAAATCAACAAAACCCTCAAAATTTCAAAAATATATCTTTATACCCCTTGTATTTCAAATTGAAGCCAAAAAAATTAAAAAAATCTGCTAAAAGATAAGATCTTTTATCTTTTCACTTGAAAATTTAACAATATTCACGACCTTACTTTACTCGTGGGTACGGGACACAAACGTAGTTTTTTGAAGTTTCTTTACCGCATAGAATATAAGACGATTAACTCATAAATTAATTACGCACCTACAAGTACAATGGAGATTAATGGCATTGTAGTCGGTTAGTATTTTGTATTATATATTCATTCCAAAAATAAGGGAATGGAATTATCAACTGCTCTAACAAGCCAATAAAACAAACACTAGTAGAAAAAAAAATGGAAGAAAATTAAATAGTAAATGGGACTTTGGGTATACAAGAGTGAGAGAATTACATAGTTCTGTGAAACTCACCTTGTACATGTTTGCACATTGTTGCATCACATACCTGAAAGGAACAAAGACTTAGGAACGTTTTGACTTATAGACAATGTCTAAACAAACAATGGTGTTTCCGTCTTTTACTTGAAAAAATTCAAGATTACACAAAGTTTAACCCAACTGTGAATCTGATTGAATTTATCAAAAGGTAAGACTGTATTGGCAAATAACTAAATTCATCAAAAAGTTTGCAAGAAAGAACCAACAAAGCCGAGCACAGACGAGAGAGAGAGAGAGAGAGAGAGAGAGAGAGAGAGATAGAACTTCAATCGGAGGATCGGGTGTCTAGGAAAGTGCAAAATTGGAGTTACCTCGGGAGAAAAAGATTGGGATTGCGACGAGAGAGCTTGGAAGTTGGACGTTTGAAGCGAGTATTGAGACAAAATTTGTGTGATTCGAGAGGTTTAGAAGGCGAAGATAACAAGCCATGCGAAGAGAGCGTTATGCTTCGCATTGTCTCTCTCTCTATCCTGGGTCTCCGCCTCAGGTTCTGCGCTCCCACACGGGTAGCGATAAGCTGCTGTCTGAGGTGAGAGAGCCAGACAACCGTCACTCTTTTCTGATCTTTTTATCCACTTTTACGTACTTTTTTTTTTTTTAACTTCCTGCTGGCCCTTACAGAATTCGTATTTACACAGTGCTTCATTTAAGTATGGAAATGACCATCATTGGCCCAAACATTAAACTTATTTTGGACAAAGTGCTTAAGAGAAATTATATTTATCCCAACACTCCTACCAAATCGGAAACTCTCGCTTTCTAATTGTAAGCGCACATCCACCCAAACCATAGCTATACAATGGAAGGCTCGCCCCCACTCATTTACGTGACGACTAACAAATTGTTAATCCATTATTCATCGCCCTCATCTTGGCTAAATGGGTCAGCCTTCCACTACTTACCACACAAAAGTGATTCGGCCTCGACTAGCCCATTATTTATCTATTTTCAATTTTTTTATTATTATTATTATCATTTCTTTTATTATCATAGCGTTAGATAATTTATCACTATTCCATTGAAAATGCTTTTCAATTAGGGGCCGTTTGGTAACAAAAAAAAATATAAAATGTGTAATTTTGCATCTGAGTCACTTGTGGCACTTTAGCATAGTGTTTGATAAAAATTTATAAAAGTTAAAAAAATTGAAGAAAATTAAAAAAGTTAGAAATAATTTGAAAAAGTTGGTGCAAATTAAAAAAAATTGATAAAAACTTGTATAAATTGAGTTTGTATTTAGTGGAGAAAGTTGAAAAAAATTGATAAAAATTAATTTTCTTTTTTTTAATTTTAGTGAGTCAAGTGGCCCTTAATTGGATTTGATTTTAAGGTATTAATTGAGTTCTATCACTGGTGAAATGTAACTATCAATTTCATATCTAAATTAAGGGTGGTTTGGTGTAAAAAAAAAAAAAAAAAAGTTCTAATTTTCCATCTACAACTAACACTTTAAGTGTTTGATAGAAATTTATAAAAGTTAGAAAAATTGATAAAAATTAGAAAAATTAGTAAAAATTAAAAAATATATTAGGAGAAAAAGTTGGAAGAACATAGTAAAAAAACAAAAGTTAGCTTTTTTTGTATTTTTTTAGCAGCCAAAATAGCCTTTTGATTGAGTGATTCGATGTCCAGTAATTAAAAATTATTTTATTTTTAATTTAAAATTTTATCAATTGATTAAAATAATATTTTTCGCCTCCGAATCTTTTATTTTCATTTTTTCCTTAATTGATTTTTTTCTTAATTAATCAAGATTATTTTCTAGTAATTCTTATTATATGAATTTCTGGATTTTTATCACTCATTAATACCTAGAAAAATATAAAATAATTAAGTTGGAAAAGTTAAATTCTATTGTGATTTTTTTTTTTCCACATCTATCCATAGAGGTCAATGTCAAAAATAAATTTACATTTTAAATAAAGATTACCGCCAAAGAAAAAATTGCATAAATGGATGTCACTTTTAAAAAGAAAAATACATAAATAGAGGCTTTTTAATTACAAAATGATTCCATTGAATCAAGTTGTCAAAAGTTTAAAGATTTTCGAGCATCAAGATATTAAATATATTTTGAAGTCAAGTTTCAAGCCCTCAATCCTTAAATTAACATTTTGCCTCAGTCCTCAAATTAAGTGTTAGTTTAAGCTCCAACTTTAAGCCATTAATTCTAGAATTATTAATATTTTGCTTCAACTCTTGAATTAACGTTGTAAAAAAAGAAAAATCAAACGATTATTTCTTTAATTAGTCATCATTAAAAATTGTAATTCATTTTTTATGAATCAACAAAAATTAATTTGTTATTATAATTTTTTTAATATTTATTATTATACACGAAATTTGTGTGTAGAATCGTATAAACAACAAATAAAATCTTGCGTTAATAGTTTGAAAAGCTTGGGTAACTGATTGCTTGATCAATAATTTGACTTTTAAAATATTTGCGTCAAGATGAAAATTTTGAGAATTAATGAAGATGGTGGTGCTTCCATTTTGTTGCAAAATTTAGTCAAACTGAGATAAAACTAATTAATCAGCTAAAGGGCTCATCCAAAACTAAACTTGTTGCAAAGGGAACACGCGAATAAACAACACAGTTATAAATCTTTCATCCTAATAGGAAAAAATAAAAAATAGTAATTTTACTTTTTTTTTTTTTTTAAATTTTATTTTAAGACATGGGATTTTTTTTTTTTTTTTTTTATTTTTAAGAATTGAGGACTTTTGCTTTTCAGCAAGTTGCAACCTTCTCCTTCCGTTACTATTTTAATTTTTGCCCTTCACCTTAACTATTCAAATTTTCATGAATAATATAGTCATGGAGAGGACAGTGGAATTGGAGGGGGTGTTCTGACACGTGAGATACATTTGGAAGGAGGACACTTGGCAAACATTTAGTAAGGCCACCATTTTCATTATGTTTTGCAAGGGTGCAAAAAGTACACTGCTGCACTACCATGATTCCAACGGTTTGGTTGCTCCAATGCCTATAATTTTTATGTTGTGATTCAAGCTATCTTATACAATAGATATATACATTCTTAGAAAATTATAAATAGAAGAAGATCCAAAGAAAGAGGTAAGAACATTTTACTGAAATTTTACTATTTTCTTTTTTGATCTCAGCTTCGTTATATATTAATGTTAATTTGATTGTCAAAGAGGCGTTCAATTGAACCCCACTTGTCTAGTAGTGTGTTGTAGGATTTAAGTAAATATCAAAAGAGTCGAGGATATCTCTATCTCTAACATAACCATCCGCTAACCCTTTTTCCATTGATCAGGCATATTATTAAATAATCTTATCAGATTTTTAACATTCCAGTAATTAAATTAAAAATTTAAACTTTTAAACATTAAAAAAAAACTCATGTCTTAAAGTAATGTTTGAAAAAGAAAATTTATTTTATTGTTACCAACACTCGTACAACTTGATATCAACTCGAAGCCGAAAATAGACCTCTCCTTGGAACGCACCAGTCATCAAAGTGGCCACCCCTCGAGCCATGAAGAAATCACCAGTTCCACCAATCACCGAGATATCCCTGGTCTTGTTCATCAACGGATCAGCCCCAGCAAAGTTAATACTCCCCTTGTGCTGGGAGGAGTTGAAAACAAATGAAAAGCCATGCCAAGCAGTGAAAATCTCCTGCTTCTTGTCGTAAAAATACAACCCCTGAGCACGGTCCACGGGGTTTGATCGGAGGCTGTTGTCGAGAGTGATGGGGTCATCGAACACCACCAAGTCCCCGAAATGGCTCAGCCCCGACGACAAGGTCCGGTTGCCCCAAACCGGTGACCCGACTATGGCTGAAGTTGAGTTCATGGCGTTGTTGCCATTGTAAAGGATGTCGTGGAAGTAAAAGACCAGCCTTTTACAGGGGTAGCGGATATTTGCAGCAGCTGATGATGATAAGGATCGAAATCCAATTAAGAGGAGGAGGAAGAGGAAAAGGAAAGGAGATGAAACCAACGTTTTAGCAGCTGCCATTATTAATTAACTACTAATTGGGAATGAGAGATAGTGTTGGAGGCTGCTGGCATTATATGGATCAATCTCTCTTTATGTAACCTAGCTAGATCAATTAATTTCCATAGAATTTTTTATTAATTAATTAATTAAATTATATATATCACACACATATATAAAGTTCTTTCCGTTTTCCAACTGATTCGGTAGCACTTTAATTAATTTGTCTTATCCAGTGGTTGATTATTTTTTGCACTAGAGTTGTTGATTCTTACAATGCCAATTAATTTCCTTTGCTTGCAGAATGAATTGTTAGCTATTCTTTTGGCCTAGCTAGCTGACTCTGATTGGATTGATTTTTCACTTTTTAATCTCTCTCTCTCCTCCGCTTATGAATATAACAAATCAACTCAGTTGATACATATATTTTTTTTTTAATTGACGAGAAATTCACAGCCGCTACCTTTTGAATGCGCACTGAATAAACCTCAAAATCATGCAATAATTTGCAAACCACATGACCCAGGTAAACCGCACTAAGCAAGCCATGTGCGACAGACTCATGCCATGGGAAGTTCGAACTTTGGTGGGTGTGAGAAATTTCACCCTACCAATCACCAGGCCAGCCTCCACTGAGACGGATTTGACAAATATGTTTTATATTAACAATTGAAATCAAATTTTATTTTACATCAACGGTTGCGATTCATTGTCATGACAAAGCACGACAAACGTTAATTTTTAATATTACGCATCACAAATTGGGTATCACAAAATTTGGCTGCTCTCTTTCACTGTGATTAACGAAAGAAGAAGAGACCTGTCCATGTTAATTTTGTCTGCATGCCCTAGTTAGAATCACTGTAAAAGAAGGAAAAGTAGGCATACTTAACTGCAACTACCATTCTTTTAGTTTTATTTTACCCTCTCCAATCCTTTGCCCCTAATTTTCGCAGATATCTTTAAGTGCATCAATAAATTTTTCTGGTAAAATAGTATTACTAATAATTGTAAACAAATTGAGGATCCATTTGGTTACACTAAAAAAACAAGAGTTTTTAAAAAATTTTAATGATTGAAATTTCTGATGGGTGTGATAAAATTTAAAATTTTTAGGAAACGTAAAATATTGGAGAAAATTTTAACAAATTTTAGAAACTTTTAATTGTTTGATAAAAAATTAGAAAAATTTTTAATAATTTTTTGTGATATTACCAAACACCAAAAAAGAAAAATATTACAAAATATATTCCAAATTGAACGGAGCTAGCATTTCAGATTTGAAAGAAATGCATATTAAAACAAATTAAATCGGGTATTCTAAATTCTCATTGAAGTTTGAAAGAAAACATGCATTCTCCCATTAGTTTGGGTTCAGGGAAATAAGCTTAGAAATACATCAATTAAAGGGGGAAAAAAGTTATAAAACATCCATTATTAATAAATATAGATTTTGGTTTCCATATGGGATGCATTGCTTAATTGAGGTCTAAATTCTCTTAATCATGAAGAAATCTCCATTTCCACTTAGTTAATTAGGATTCAAAAATGCAAATTATTTAGTTCACCTTTTTACATCCTTCTGCACCAAACCATAACTTTCTTACTCAATCTTTTTGCACGCAAATTAAGTCATCAAATTTGAGTCCCATCTCAACTCCCACTCCCTTTTTTTTTTTTTTTTTTTTCTTGTAAAAAAAAAAAATATATATATATACATGAATATTTTTCTTACACTATAAATTTAAAATAGGAAACTTCAATGCAAAACTTCACGGAGCACTTGTGAAATGTTACCTGTCCTAATCATTAATTACTAAAAATCCAGTAATTAATATTGCTAGATACATAAAAAATCTGGCAAAATTTTATGCCTATAATTTCCCCTATCTTGAGTAAATGCTTTGGTTATTCGTCACTGTATAAGTTATAGGGATATATTTTAATTAACTTTAGATATTTGAATATGGGTGTTTCCACTTGATTTTTTTTTTTTTTTTTTTTTTAATGAATTTCAGGTAAAAGTGACTAATGAAGTAGCATATCAATGGATGCAAAGTGATGTTTGGACAGTCCAAAAAAATAAAACTTTCGTATAAAAGTGACGTTATAAAATTTGATTGGATAAAATTAAAAAAAATTAATAATTAAAAGTTAAAACTTTTATTTTAACGTTTTTTGGTCGCGTATACTATTTACGGATAAATTTCAATTTCGTCACTATAAAATTAACGAGGTATTGACTTTTTCCCTCTGGTCTATACA
The DNA here is from genome assembly GCA_035590655.1 of Pouteria glomerata. Taxonomy (NCBI): domain Eukaryota; kingdom Viridiplantae; phylum Streptophyta; class Magnoliopsida; order Ericales; family Sapotaceae; genus Pouteria; species Pouteria glomerata. Next base: position 1,873,562 of record JAVXUM010000020.1, on the reverse strand, counting down.
GCTTTAGCGAGAAAATTTTTGTCATCTGCATGGTGCTCTGTTCTAAAACCATAAATGGTAATTTTCATAAGGAAATAATTTCTTTTTTAAGTGGAAGTTGGGCTCTTGCATTGCATTTGACGGTAAAAGGTAAGTTTTCGTACCCTGCTTCACCGACGCACATTCTGCGATTTACCTCTTCTACCATAACGTAGGACAGGGCGGTGGGGGCCGTCAGGATTGGAGTTCCACCTTTCATAAGGAAATAATTTCTTGCCAAAAGTCATGACTAAAAATAATAAAATAAAATGCTAGAATATTTAATTTTTCAAAACACTTGTTATAACATTAAACCAAACACGCTATTACATTAAAGATAACAAAATTATCACATTAAAGATAATCAAATCCAATAGAAAATAGAAAAAAATTAAGAAATAAAACAAAAATATTAAGACTATATACAAATAAAATAAATTAAAATAAAATTCAAGAAGTGCAACTCGAATTAACTCTCAAATGTCTAAACCTAAGGTGCGAGAGAGGTGGAGGTTTATATTAGATGTTGGTAAATTATGAACAAATCAATGTTTTTAATCTAGTTTATATATTTCTGTTAAGTGAAAAAAATTCGCAATCGCTATCTGAGGGTGCGTTCTAGGTAAATGTCGCTATTATAATCCTAGTCGGCAAAAATCTAATTTGTATACTTAAGTAGAGACTAAAATGTCTTGATACATGAGCTTCGTAATTGGTAATGAAAGGTGAATAATACGTCACTGCACAGCATTCAGAATGGCTTTCGCTGGAAAGCCGTTGGGAAAAGCAGAACTAAATTATTATCTTGAGATATTAAATGGTTAGCTCACTAACACATTCGCTGAAAATGGTTAGTGCAATAGGCTTGAGCTATTTTCTGACTATCTCTGTGGCAACACTAGAAGACTCGCTAAGAATCATAGAACCAGTGTAACTCAAGTTATAATATATAGGATCTCGCTAGATGGCTCGTTAGGGTTATAGGGTGCTTTGTTAAAAAATCCGGGATGTTAGTTCAAGGCGAACTTAGGGTTTAAGATTCGCCTAGATTAAATGAAGTGTTTAAAAATAAAGTGTATTAAGTTGAAAAATTTTAGATTGAGTAAAAGATTTAAAAGTAAGGTGGAATTAGTTATAAAAATTTAAGGTGAGTTAAATTTTAAAAAAATAAAATTATAAATTATAAATTTTTTTTTGATCCAGACTACTTGACTTATAGCCCAGGATAGCTTCCAACGTCAGTCTCCTAATGTGCTATTAAAGTCAGTTTATTGCTTATTGAAAAACTCACTCTGACTTAAAAAAAAAAAAAAAAAAAAAAAAACTCAATCTAGAAGGCGACCGAAAATTTTATAAAAGTTGCTTTTTCATGCATTTTCAAAGTTATGTATTGTATAAAGAAATCTTCTTTTAAGATTTCTTTACATAGAAGACTTATTATCGTAATTCTCAAAATGTTTCATAAATGTTCTACTCATCACTTAGCTAAATTACTTCATATTCAAGTATTCATTGATTCCTTGAATTTTTTTTTTTTTTTGGTAATTGGAAGTAATTTAGATTAATAAGAAAAATATTTACATCATCTTAGAGGCATACCCCCGCATACAATTAATTACATAACGGCATCCCGTGAAATATATAAACTAATATTTTTTGCCTTAGGTTTGATGATATAAAGTTCGCATTAATTCCTTGAATTGAATTTTTATTCAAATTCACGTTGAACTTTTCTTAGCAACTAATGCTTGATGTATAGTTAGGCATCGTTTGTTGTCCTAATAAATAAAAAAAAATTTTAAAAATTTTTAAAAAATATTTATTTTTTATCTCACTATATGAATTATGAACTCATAACATACCTCACTTTGTTTCATTTTATCTCACTTTTTATTACTTCAAACACACTCTTAGTCATTTGATTATTTTATATTATTTTATTTTGTTTCAGTTAATTATATGACTTTGATTAGATACTGCAGATTATATTTATTCGGTGTGATTATGGAAATGTTTAGAATTGTAAGAGTTAATATAAATTTTTAAAAGTTACAATCTTAAATTTGAATTTACAAAAATTTATATAATTTTATGAAATTTAGTGAAACTCCAAACGAGCATAGTATATTTTAGTGGGTCGTGCCCTTAATCATAGAACCTGAGCGTGGCAGACCGATCCGGACATCACTCTTCCCAAACTTGTTGTGCTAGTAATTAATAAAGTACCAAAATAGTTAAACTAACTAAACGTCAAGAAGTACATATGTTAACCTTCTTCCAAGAAATAATCGAAGAACGATCGATCAGAATTAAATGCAAACAAGTAGTTCCTGAAAAAATTTGATGAATCTATATCGATCGTTGATGGATCAATTGTTACATTACCAACAATTAACTAATATAATTCTTTATTTGGAGTTGATAAACGAACGGTATCTTATTAGGCCCTAAATTCAAATACAAGTGGTGCACGTCCGGTAAATAACTTTGTTAGATAATTATTCTTCTATTAAGCGAGAAGTCGCTATTTGAGAGTGCACTTTGGATGAATTTCATCCCTGTGGTCCTAGCCTGTAAAGAATCACAGAGAGGTAAACCAGACTAGGCAAGCTCCAGCTGACCTGCTCAACCGAGAAGGCTAAAGGCAGTTCCCACATTAGAGAATCGAACTCATGACTAAGGCCAGCGGAATCCTCTGCCACGACTAACTCAGCTACCCTGAAGGGTTGTTAGATAAATATTCTCTGTTAAGTGAGGAAGCCCGCAGCCGCTACCCGATGGTCCGCTCTGGGTGAAACTCACTCCTGTACATCCTAACCGGCAAAGAACCATGGGGAGGTAAATCAGTCTAAGCAAGTCCCAGTTGACCGGTTCAACCGAGAAGGCCAAGAACAGCTCCCACATTAGAGAATCAAACTTATGATCAAGGCCAGCAGAATTTTCTGCCACGACCAACTTAGCTATCCCGAAGGATACTCTTTTCTGCATATAGAATGGGTCCGCGCACAGATAGCTGTGGAGGACACCAAATTGGCATTACCATGAACAAATTACCGATGTCATTATCCAATGACTTAGATTCTTTTAATTGGAACCTTTAATTTACTGATGCTTAGTAATCCTCACTTTAAAAAAAAAAAGCCAATAGAGCAGTAACTCTCTCATTTAAATCAGGAGGACGGCGAGTTGCATCCGTTTGTTATGATACCTACTATTTAGTTCATTAATTTCATGAGTTGTCCTTAATTATTTATTTATTTTTTTTTGATAATTCATAATTTTTATCGATTTATTACAGTTTTTAATAAATCGCATAAGGAGAGATGTACGCTGTTTCTTACATGTATTTCGCTTGAGTCAAGAATCAAATCCGTGTGATTTTTGTGGAAAGCATACCTATGAGTCATTCAAACTAACCCAGAAACCCTTGATTAATTACTTCAGCATTAACTGAATTTAATAAATTAGTACATGCTATTTGTTTATCTAATTATATATAATTGGAGGGAGGAGAAAAGAAATTAAGAAGAGCGATTCAAAATTACTTTACCTGATTAATTTGTAGAAACAAATGAAAGAAAAGGAAAAAGAATAAGATTTGAGAATAATTAAAGTAGAAAATTGATTTATTGATGATGAATGCATGCATTTTATTTTTATATATTCTTGTGTGAACTAAACTGATCTCTCTTACATGTTAGCGTAATACAATTTCATTCAATTATTTGAAAGTTGTAGAGACATATTTAGAACATCAGTGCACATGTTTGACACTATCAATTGCTGATTTAGACAAAATGTATCAATATATTATTTTCATTATTTTTATTAACTTAAATCACCAAAAATCTGTGCTAGGAAAAATATTATTTTTAGTTATAAAGTGTTGCAAATATAATCTATTTGAAGCCTATCTTGCAGATAGAGCAACTCGTGTACTAAAAAAAATTAGAAGTGTAAGTAAAATGATAAATACAAAATTAACCAATAACTATAATATTTAAAAAAAACTAAAAGGCACACTTATATAAAACCCAATATGTCATTTATATTGAAAAAAAAAAAACACTTAATAATGGTTAGTTACTTCGGTTTGGTAAATATATATACATATAATGGTTAATTTTATAGTTGTCAATATTATTTTTAGCTTTATTCCTTCTTCTAATAGTTATTGAGTGTTTTTGATTTTTTATTAAGGTGTGTTGTGTTAAGTATTTCTACGATTTCATAAACAAAAAAAAAATTAATTATTAAAGTAATTTCTTTGTGTGATTTTAAAATATATTCATAATTTTGATCGGTTAGATTTTTAATTTTGGTAATATGAATTATATAACATGAATTTACTTCTCAAAAATTGAATCGTCTTAATTAAAAAAAATTCAATGATTAAAATATCTCTAAACAATTTGGTAGCATATTTACGTATTTATTTAGTTAGTAATTTGATCGAATATGATTATAACTTAAATTTAGTTAAATTAATTGATAAAAAATTATAAATAAAAATTTAAAGTAATGAAAAAATTATTTTAAGAGTAATTTAACAATCAAAACACTCTTAAAAATTCACAAATATGTTTTATATTTATTTAGTTAATACTAAATTAATAGAGAATTCTATATAGTTGGAAATTATTGTGTGCATGGTGTGGAGGATAATTTTTGTCCCATTATTTGGCATCTACTTTTGAAGCTTTAGGTAGCCATTAATTAGTAACGATCTGGAGATAACACAAAACATTAGTCACACATGCAATCACACCTGAAAATTAATAATCTTCTTGTATACAATGTGATGGCGACGTAAGATTAACGATGAGATTATTTATTTATTTTTTTTATTTTTTTAGTTATTTCATACAAAAACATTCTCTTTACTCTCCATATTTTTTTTTTAAAAAACTTAAAATTTTTTATATTTATATTTAAACTACTAACATGTCAAATTATTTTAGAGACAAGTAATTCCTAGTATAATAAAGTTAAATGATAAAAAAATAAATTATATTGTAGAATAGAAATATATATATATATATATATTAGTATATCTATGTATCTATGTATATCGCTATGGTCTATACGTATGACAAATTAGGCAGGTTACTATGGGTGCGTTTGGTTTGTAAAATATCTCCAAAAAATTTCAAAAAAAACTCTATAAACTTTTAATCATTACTTATTTTTTTATCTTACTGCACGTATTACGAATTCACAATTTTTCTTATTTTTTTTTATTTTTTACCACTCCAAACACACTCTATATGTTTATAAATTGAGGGGAAAAAGAAGAGAGGGGTAGCTCAGCGAAAACGGTTTTCCACCTATGCGCTAGCGGTTCGATAAAAATTTTAGGGGATGATTTATAAAAGGTGTATAAAATAATAAGAGATATTATTTATGGAGGATGTGCCTACATTGATGTGATGTTTATGAAGGGTGTATAAAAAAATAGTTAGTTTGGATGGAGTATTAAGAAAAGGATAATAATAGTATTTGGTTTGGATTATTTTTTAAAAAGTGTGTATAAAGATAAATGTATGATGTAAGAAGGTGTGTTAAGCAGGTGTATTATTTTTAAAAATCTCAAACTCTCCTAAAAATAATACACCTTCTCTTGCAAAAATTTTCACTATAGATAAAAAATAATATAAAAAACTTTTTACTTCTAAATTGTAAAAAATATCACATCAAACCCTACGGAGATGAGTTATCCCTCTTTTATTTACTCGATCCAACTGGCACCTGTGAATTCAACTAATACCCTTTCCCATGCTTGAGCCTCTAACTTTATCGGGAAAAGGGACAGGAAATCTGAACGGAGATAGGATATTTTCTTTGTTCACAGGGAATGATGGTGCAAGTATCTGCAAGACAAATGCTTAATTTTCTACCAGAATTATTTTTTAATAAAAATGTAGAGTAAGAGAAAGAAATGGTACCTCAAATGTTTATATAATTAATTAATTAATTAGACTCCAAATCCAAAAATGGTAATGGTTAACAATAACTTTGATGATTAATTCAGTTTACTTCAGTATGGACATGGTTGACGGCTTTTCGCGAAAGCATGCAAATGCTTATAAATCTCAGTGGCATCCATTAGAATGTGAATAGCTTTGACACATTAATAAAATAATATATTTGGTACGTGAGAATAGTATAGAATGAAATAGAATACATTCTCACTTTAGCTTATTCTCATATTTAGTATTAAAAAATTAAGTTAGAATGTTATTTCATGGGAATAGTCATTCCCACATTAAGTAGGAAAAGGTATTTCATACTTTAATTGATGGAATAGTAATTCATTTAACATCAAAATTTGATCCAAAAAGTAAAAAAATAAAAAATAAGAAAAAATAACTCTTTTATAATAATTTTTTTTTTCAATTACTCCATTGGATTATAGAATGACCGTTTTACCCAATGACCTTATTTTCAAACTAGATTCAAATTTCGGGTATAAAATGACTGTTTTAAGCCTAAGTTTTTTTTTTTTTTTTAAATTCATATTTTGGACTTCTGAAAGACTAATAAAAACATTCCATTGACATCAAAATTTGACCCAAAAATTAAAAAAATAATAAAAAAAACAACTACTTTATAATAAAATTTTTTTTCTCAATTACTCCATTGAGTTGTAAAATGACCATTTTACCTTTTGACCTTACTTTTGAGCTAGATTCAAACCTCAGTTACAAATGATTGTTTTAACCCTAGATCTTTTTTTTTTTTTTTCAAATTTATATGTTAGGCATTTTAAAAGGTTAAAAGTATTTATTGACATATTTTTTAATAGTTAAGAAATTTTTGACCCAATTTGAATATAAATTGTAAAATAACCATTTTACCGCTAGTCCCTTTTTCTTATTCAAATTTTCGTTCCGAAGATAAAATTTATTTTTATAGTTTTTTAAAAAAATAATGTTAATAGTTTTTATTATATGTCATTATATTTAAAATATGTAAGTAAATTATGAAAATTTAAATGTCTGTTTCATTCCCATTATTTTCATGTTAGCAACCATTCCTACCATTTTTTCATTCTCACCTTTTATTTCATTATATTCTATTCCATTCTCACGTACCAAACGTAACCTAAAAGAATGTTAAATTACCCAATTCAAGCAGGTGCTTAGTCGAATTAATTAAATGATTTTTGACTTCAGAATATATTAGCTTAAGCACACAAGTATTGTTGAGTTGTCCTAACTTATAGAAACACATAAAAAATTAGAGTACAAAATTAACAGAAAAATCAATATATAATAGGTAGCTGAGAGTTGCTGACAGAAACCGAAGCACATAAATTTCATGTCCTTTTATTGCATGTGAATTTTTTATATTTATTTATGAGTTCGTTACTATTTGCTAAGTTATTGCAAAAAAGTGATTCGATAATGTTGCATAACATTTATATATATATAAACCAGTACATATATATACGTATATTAATTCTTTTATATATATATATAATTAGATTGTAGTTGCCTCAGACTAGATATCTAAAGTCTTGATAAGAAAACTAAACAAGAAGTAGTCTCTCTAGTAACATTCATACAATTTAATATCCATCTGGAGTCGAAAATAAAAATCGCCCTGAAGCGTGTCAGTCCGGAAGGTTGCAATACCTCTTGCCATGAAGAAATCTCCAGTTCCACCAACAACAGAGAGATCCCTAGTCTCCTCGTCCAGGATGTCCGCACCCATAATGTTAATGGTGCCTTTGTACTTGGTCGAATTGAAAATCAAAGTATAGGCAAACCAAGCATTGTAGGTGGTCTTCATGTCGTAGAAAAAAAACCCCTGAGCACGTGCCACTGGCGGAGAGAGGAAGTGGTTGTCGGCCGTCATGGGATCGTCAAACACCACCATCATGCCGAAATTGAACTGGCCGAGAGTGGTTCTGTTTGCGACGATCGCCGACGTTGCATTCGACAAGTCTGTGCCGTTGAACAAGACGTCGTGGTAGTAGAGAGTGAGGCTCTTGCGTGGTTTCTTCGGTTCGAGTTTCTTCGAGTGAGCTGAAAGAGGACAGAGTACGAGAAGGACGAAGAAGAGGATATAGCAAGGTTTTTCCACAGCAGCTCTCATCATGACTACTCACTGTGTTTTTGGCTATGCTGGGTTTTTTCCACAAGAATTCTCAATGTATATTCGTATATATTTATAAAGAAACTATGTAACAGTATGATCTGTCCAGAAGTTCCAGGGGTTCTCATATGGAATATACCCAACAACATAGCTAGGAGAAGTCCAGTGTTGGTTTGCGTTTACATAGCGTTAGAGGTAGAGACAGATATGGTTCAGAGACTTATATAAGAACAATGATCAGGACGAGTGAAGGATTAATTTAATTCATGAATAAAATTAAACTATTATTTAACGTGATGATATTTATATTTGATCAATGATAATGTGACGTACGGAATAATTTATTGGCCAAATCTCTCACATTAGATCTATGTAAATTGAGTTCTAATTGCGTGGTTGGTCGACTCGATTTATTCTTGGGTCAAGCAGTACTGGCTTTGCTTTTCCTTGGAGTCTTTTATTCTCCGTCGGCTCTTCTTGTAGTTCGTCAAGGTGTGTTTTTGTTGGGGAAGAGTCAACATGAGCTGATGACTCGTGTTTATTAGAAATTTTTGCCATCTAATTAGTGAGGCTCATGAATGGATTAATGCGATTCCTACTATCACTACGGTCAACAGAATGAAATACGAGAAAAATTATAGAGCAACGTGGTCGGTAGATTTCAAAAGTAAAACCAAGAGACATGACAAGTCTTATGAATTGCTTGAAGCAATGTCAAGGAATATTTGCAAACTCTTAGGCATGTCAAGTACGATGTCAAGGGACGTGCTGGACCCTATGTCTTATCAAGAAGGGTCATGCCAAGTTTGGATTTCTAAACATAACACGTAAGGGTGAAATTAATTTATTTTTTTTTTCTAAATTATGACCTTAGTATTAAATTGAGTTATGACTAAATATTAAATTAGGCTAAAATTTTTTCTAATCTTAGATTATGGCTGGAATTTAATCTAGTTATGACTTATAATTAACTTGGAATTAATATAGATAATTAGGTTAGGATATTATATACTATTACTATTAAAAAAGTTTTGGATCAAAATTTTACTTGAGCTTCAGCCCAACTTATCTCATACACACATCCATCTATGGTAACATGTGTCCACAATTGTTATTTATCATATTTTTTTAAATTACAAATTTACGAGGTCTCATGTTGTAATGTGTCAATTGTTTAAAATTTATTATAATGATAGGATATTAAAATTAATCTTTATGTATATTTGGGTTTGATTAATTAGAATTGTAAACTTTGCAGACTATAAGGAAAGAAAATAGTCATTCAAAATACATGTAGTACAACGGCCCCAATGTTTGAGAATAATTGAACTTTTGACGTGAGACAAGCGTGATTCGATCAGAGGCTCTGGATATGTACTCGGCCTGGAGTGATGAGCCCATTAGGCCCATTAAATAATTTACGTGCCTCGCAGTTTGGATGTTATGTATGTGGGCTGGGATGGCTCTTATTGTCTTCGTCAGTCACATAGTTATACATATAGTTTGTGTATATCTATGCCCTTGAACGATCGATGCATGTGTTTCTTCTTTTGTCCATAAAATTTTAGGGCTTGTAACTCAGAAAAAAAGTGAAAATTATGGTAATTTTTATTTTTTTTTTTCACATTTGACGGCACTTTAAAGTTACTAAAAATTTTTAAAAATTTTTCTGTTTTAATCAAACAACTAAAAATTCTTAATTTTTTTTTAATTTTTTATCAAATAACCAAATGTATAAAAAAAAATTTTAAAAAGTTTTAAATTTTTAC
>JAVXUM010000020.1:1817195-1829397 GCA_035590655.1 Pouteria glomerata | reverse complement strand
AAATACACCCTCACATTAATATATATTTATGCAATTAAATGACATGTCATGCTAAAATAATTTAAACTAAATAAAAACATAAATTTAAATTAAATAAAAATTTGAATAAATAAATAAGTAATAAAATAAATATAATTCTATTTATCCAAAATTTTGGGTCTTTACACGAAAAGAATTCACTCTCCTATTCGTCTTGCATACTTGTTCGAAACAACTAACACACATATTTTAAGTTAATTACGCCTTTATCTGGATTAAAAACTATACAGAATAAAAAGCAATAATCGACTATTAATAATTAAATTTTTCTCCTTATAATTTTCAAAAATAATTAAATAAGAGAAGTAATAATTTTATACTATTTAATTACTCCTGTTTTGAAATTTTGAAAATTTTTTTTAGATCGAATAATTAACACCATTTTTCATCTCACTTCAATATTACTTATATTTATTATGTGAAATAAAAAATAAATATTTTGGATATAAAGTAGAGTATTAATTTCCTAATTATCGAATATTAATTAGTCAACATTACCAATTTAAATTTAAAATTAGAATTTAGAAAAAAATACTCCCCATCCAAGACTAATTTTATTCAAATATTTATAAAAAAAAAAATAGAATTATGAATATAGAGTGTCATGTATGATTTGATAATATATTTTTAATTGATTTTATAAAAATAATTCAAATAAAAAATATTATTATTGATCATATGTGATTTATAAAATAAAATAAATATAGTAAATGTGACTAATTTAAAATTAAGATTAGGATTTTAAAAAATAACTACTCTCAAACTTGATTAATATTCAAAATTTTTTTGTACTTCTAAATTTAAAAAATACTAAGAGTTGTTATTATAAAAAAAAATCAAATTATCATTTAAATATTTTTATTTGTATTTTTTAGTTTAACTCTATTTTTTATATATATTTTTAATTTAATTGTTAATGTAATTGAAATATATAAATTTAACGATAATATCAAATTTTTTAGTATATGAGTCAACCCATAAACAAATGAATTCCTTTTTAGAATCTAAAAAAGTATATCATTTTTCAGAACTCATAAGTTTTTTTACATTTATTATTAATTATTTATTAAAATCATATGCTACAATTGCAATACTTTTATAGGTAAAAGAAAAAAGTGAAGTTGTTGCATTTTATCAATGTGGGACTAGAAAAAACAAATATTTTGTAAATGTAAAAGATTTTAACTATTCATTAAATAATAAAACTTAATATCAGTCGTTAAATTTTAATTTGTGTGAGAGACATTTTAAAAAATCGTCATGTTTTATTATATAGATTATGATGAAATATATTATGGTTGTGTAGGCGTTGATGTTGCAATCGGGTTGTGACTTTTAATTTAATTACAAAATTATTTATTATTGTTTAAATTTAATATGAGAATGAGAAATAATAGATACTCTAATTGATGTTAATTGATTTGACTAAATTTTGATTAAGTTTTAATTAATTTTATTAGTTTTCATATTTTTATACTGTGCATACAAGATTAAGCATACATCTTATTTATACCTATTCGTCACTAATAATTCAGGACTTAGGGGATGACATATAAAAGTATGTCATCTGCGTGATTTGCAGTTTGGAATCATTAAAATTAAAATTCAACAAGTCAAATGTATTCATATTTTTTGGAACAAAAAAGTATGAATACATTTAAACTTTTAGATTTTAATCCTAACCTCCCCAATCACAATTTCATTGACATTCTTTTGTAGGTTAACCTCCCCTTTCCAATAATTCATCTCTTTATATATTTTTAGGGTGATAGCAAATTAAATTTATTTTTTTCTCAGTCACATAATCGTGGACTTGCATATATATATATACACACACACACATACTAGTGATATGATCCGTGCGATATACAGATTTATTATATTATATGATTAAGTTGAGCGTACTATCATATGCTAAAATAATTAAGTTATAAAAATATATTTGAAAGCAATATATACTTTTATCTATGCAAATTTGATCAAATAGTGTGTGTAAAACAAATTAAAATATTAATATTATCAATAGCGTCGATTTGACTAAATTTAAATTCTAATAAATAAAAAGAAAAAAAATCAAAAAGGTTAAAGAATAACAATATTTACTTATATAATTAAACAATTTATAATTGTTGTGTCTACTCTTTCTACCATAGTGTACATGTATATATCTATATATGTACCAATTATGTGAGATCTCACATCAGTTGGGGAAGAGAACGAACCACGCCTTATAAGGGTAGGAATACCTCTCCCTAGTACGAGACTTTTTGGGGGGCGTCGGGTCGCCTTGCCAGAAACAAAACTGTGACGGGTCGGGTGACTGCTGTCCCCAGATGCTTCGTGCCGTCCACGTGAGCGTAGATCCCGAAAGCGGACAATATCGTGCTCGCGGTATTGGGTCCTGGACTGTTACAATGGTATCAGAGCCGGTGCCGAATCGGTGTGCCAGCGAGGACGCTAGGCCCTAAAGGAGGTAGATTGTGAGATCCCACATCGGTTGGGGAGGAGAACGAACCACGCCTTATAAGGGTGGGGATACCTCTCCCTAATATGAGGCATTTTGGAGGGCGCCAGGTCGCCTTACCAGAAACAAAACCGTGACGGGTCGGGTGGCTGCGGTCCCCGGGTGCTGTGTGCCGTCCACGTGAACTTAGATCCCGAAAGCGGACAATATCGTGCTAGCGGTATTGAGTCCCGGGCTGTTACAATTTGGTTTGATATTTTTATTTTTAATATTTGGAAATTTATCTTATTTTAAGTTAAAAACGCTAAAAATAATTTTTTTGTTATTTTACATTATAGGTGTAAACTCATTTTTTATTTTTTAAAAATACAAGTGACCAAATTTATTTTAAGTTATTTTTTCTATTTTTAAATTACAAAATAAAAAATAAGTTCAAAACAAGTGAATATATCACATGACATCTAAGCTTTTAAATTTTTTTGTTAATTTGACTTTTACTTTTCGTGGTTAAAAAAATATATATAAGAAGTTAAATTTAATCATTTCAAAAAAACATCAAAAAATTGAATAATTTGGAGAGACCTAGCCAATTTCGAAGAAATACAATTGCACACTACTTTGTATGGTGACTATTATGCAAAAATAGACTTTCTTAGACATTTCATAACAAGAATATTATTTTGAAAGCGGGACAAGTTGCTGATTACCTCTAATTAAGTCTCACAACCACCACTACAACCCGTGAAGGAGAGCAGTTGATTTTCTTTTCTTTGAAAAGTAGAGAAATTGAATTAACGTGTCTTTGACATTAATAAATGCACCATCAAGTGACAGAATAGATAATGAATATTGTGACTGCTTAATTTCTCAATATGTTGCAGATAAACATTTGCTCACACATCCCCTCTACAGACTATAATCTACCTATAATAGTACTGTTGTTTAATTTCTTCTTCCTTGACGATGCGCACTTCGTTGGTCTCATTTTGTGGCTACAATCATTTATGATCTCTGGGAAGAAAAATAAACAAACTATTTATATCAATTTGAAGGTGCCCTTCCAAATTATTAATAAAACAGCCATCAAGCGGTTAAACAAATTAGCGACCAATCAAAGTCAATTAAGAAAGTTTATAGATAAGAATGTAAATGAGTAGAGTTTAGTCCAACTAACTTGCCAACTCAACCTTGGGCTCTAATTAATGACTTCTAACATGAGGACTACTTGAGATTTTTAATGTATATATGCGCACGCTTAAATGATTTTAAATATTAAAAATATCAAAATTAATGATGTATAAATATCAAATGTTATATTTAAATAACTAAGTCAAAGTTTTTAGCGAACTGTATTGAGTAGCGTTCAAGTTTAACTTGTTTATGCATGAACAACAAGACAAACAAAATAATAATAAGCAGATTTTGAGAATGTTATCAAACATGGAAAGAAGAATAAAGTAAAAATTACTAAAAATTTTTATTTTTTTCTGGTAACCAAAGGCCGCAATCGTGTCAATTAGTTTTTCAACAATTTTTGCTTTTAATTGTTCACGGACTACTAATTTTTCAACCAAGGACCCTATACTTGTTCTGCTTCACATGTTCACAGGATCGATAGAAGAGAGATTAATGAGATATATTGAATCTATATTACTCAGTCAATTTGAACCGTGGTGACATCCTGAGCTTCCAACGTACGGGGTAATGACAATTGTCCTCATTTTAGATGGATTAAAGCACATTCTTTGCAACGTCACATTAATTATATTATGTATGCACTAGGCTCATCACGTTGTTAAATATATGCATATTCATTAGGCCTTTATTTAACTATCCAAATTTTATTTGAATAGTACAAAGTTAGGGAATCGCGTTAATCCATCCGCATTAATTTTTTTTTTTTTTTTTATCAACCTGTGATATAAGAAAGAATATAAATACGAACAGTCTACTGACTTTAAAAGTACTTAAAATTTTTAATCAAAATAAGCTGTCTAATTCTTGAGCTCTAATTCTTAGACATACCCTAGTTTAAAGGGAAAAATCCTAATTAATGGGAAAGTAATAAGAAAGCCTTGAAACGTTGATTACTTTTCAACTTTGCACTTCCACTGAAGATAACAAGAACAAAGGACTGAAAAAAAGAGGAAATTGCACAATTTTATTTTTTTTTTTTTTGATTTCTGTGGCAATCATTTCTTCTTTTTATTTATCTGTACAAAAGTGCTACACATTTAAATCAAAAACCAATATTTATCAATTTGTATCAGAATCTTTCCCCGGAGTCTCCTCGTCTTCTTCTTCCTTGAGGGTAGCCAAGGAATGGAGAGACAACTGGCTATGGTATTGCTGCACTACCAACACCGACGCCGTTATCGAGAAATCGGGCAACGTCAACAACGTCCCAACGGGTCCCAACTCAGGACAATCGCCTCTTACGTTCAAAGCTGCAACCAAGTGGCCCTCAGGAATTCGTCCCACCAACATCAGATTACAACGACCGTGCTCGCGAATGACTTCAATTGTCTCCGCCCCGCCACTCACGGTTCTCTCTTCGTACTTGATCGAGCCATCTTTGGATATTTTCTGCTTGAAATCAGCTAGGAATACTTCGTCTTCGGACCTTGATTCAGCGGTGGCCCCATCGTTGATGTCAAGCGCCACAACGTCTCCAATGGCCTTGGCGTCTAACAAGAACCGAACAACTACTAAGCTGATTCCAGGATGCTCGGCCATTCGAGCGCCATAAGCAAGAGCTTCGTGATCATCAGCACCTCCAAAGAACAGAACTGTTATAACAGAATCGACATTTCTTGCGGAAACGTGAGTTGTTCCACCGAGTCCGCGGTCTACAAAGATGCCAACCGAGCACGGGGCGTGCTCAAGAACTCTTCTGTTGACGTACCGGAAATCAGTTCTCGTAGTCTGCAGCTGGCCGTCGAGCTTCTGATGCTTGTGGAATGGGAGGATTATAATGGCCGCCCTTTTCCTTTCGGCGCTAGCGCAGATGTCCTCGTGCATGCTATTGATCGGTGAGATCGCCGTCATGGGCCTAATAGTGACGTGGCTGAGCTGCCTGAAAGCCTCGAATGCGACCACGATTTGGTTGCTGTCGGACCTCAGCCCCTTGTTCCAAAAGGGCAGCCCGTTCCTCCTTGCCTTGTGAACCATCAGCATTGCAGATGACCTTTCGGAAAACTCCATGAGGTGCATTGCGTAAACGCAGAGTCCTTCCCTCTTCTCCGTCCCCCGAGAAGCCTCGAGGAGATTAAGCATGGTGGGGATGTTCCTCGAGCTGTGGAAACAGGCCAGTATCCGGAGTTTGGAATTCGTCTCGTTCCTCTGTACCGTCCTGTGCTTGTATCCCGATATACCCCTCCTTTTAGCTGGCTTGTACACCGTTATCACTAGGGGGGTTGTTATGAAGGTAGTGAAGAGAGCCATCAGAATCATGATGGCAAACGTTTGATCATTCAACACCTGCAAAATCAATAATGTATATAAATAAAAAAATAAAAAATCAAATTGAGAACAAAGAATGCAAGAAATGTTAATTACCCCTCTGTCTTTTCCTATGTTGAGGACAATGAGCTCCACCAAGCCTTTAGTGTTCATCAAGAACCCCAGCGCCAGAGACTCCGTGAAAGGCACTTTGCACATAAGTGAGACGGCAATTGTGCCCGCAATCTTCCCGAAACAGGCAGTGCATATGACTAAAGCGAGAAGCCCCCAGGACTGAAGCCCTTCTATGGTGGCAACATTGGTCTTCAATCCACTCGAGACGAAGTACAGAGGAAGGAAAAGGCCAGATACAAGATCTTCAACCTTCTCCACAAGAGCACCGGCAAATGGCCCCTCTTTCGGGACTAGAACCCCAATAACAAAAGCTCCAAAGAGGGCATGAATTCCAATAGAATCAGTGACAAAGCCAGCAGCCAAAACAGCAGTTAAAGTCGCGCACACGTATATTTCGTTCACCGGCTCTCCATCGGGGCAACGCTGAGCCATCCATTTGAATATTGGCGGGACAACAAATATACAGAGAGCGACAAATCCACAACCGGACAAGAAAACCCACAATGAAATGAGGGGAGAATGTCCGTCGCCGGACAGGGCAATGGCAAGTGCAAGCAGAATCCAAGCAGCCACATCATTTACTGCTGCGGCAGACATGGCCATCCGGCCAACATCGGTAGTTAAGAGCTTGAGTTCAGCAAGGATACGAGCCAAGACTGGGAAGGCAGTGATGGAAAGGGCCACCCCCATGAATACAAGAAATGGGCCTTCGCTAACACCTTTGGAAATAGTTCCTCGGAGGGCAAATGATGAACCGATTCCTAGTGCAAAGGGGAGGCTAATTCCGGCAAGGGCAATGCTCAATGCTTTCTTTCCAGTCCGACGAAGAGAACTCGGATCTAACTCTAGGCCAACAAGGAACATAAAGAAGAGGAGACCCAGATTGGCTAAGGTGTCCAGTACCGTTAGGCTCTTTGGTGGAAAAACCTTGTCCAGAAATGCTTGGCTGCGACCCAAAGCTGATGGACCAAGTAAAACTCCCCCCTGTCAAAAGGGTAATACAAGTTATAAATGCTACTCGGAAGTTATATCACCATTAATATTGTTGACAAATTCAAATTTTCATTATTCCATGTTCCATGACAGCTCCATCTATAAACTTTTCTTCCATAATTCTTTTTATCAAAATTTCAGTTAAGCTTTCTAGTTTGCCAGGTTAGTTCTTCGTTGTTAGCATTGAGTACTGTGGCTGTCTAATTTCTAATTAGGTTAAACCAAAGTTAGATATGGAAAAGTTTTTTGAATTGCTTAATCCTTGTATTATCGAAATATTTACATTTAAGTCTGTATTTAGCGTAACGTTTGATAAGAAAAAAGAGAAAAAGTAAAAAAAAAAAAAAAATAAATAAATAAAAGAAACATAAAATCTCAATTACATGTTTTATTTAAATGGATTCAGAATTTTTTAATAAAATAAAAGAGATCTATCAATAAATAAGTTTTCTAGTTTTATTATTGTAAATTTCTCCAGTTGGATACTTCGAATTTTTATCACAAATCAAACAAGGGAAAGAAAGTTAAAATCTTTATTCCTTTTTTTTTTCTATTGAAAAATTCTTAATTTAAACACATTTCAAAAAGGAATTTTCTGTCTACTATACACATATATTAGTTATTTAACACTTTATAAGAGGAATCATATCAAGGTTTAATAAACAGCATATTCCCTAGATGAAAGTGTTTCGGAACCCGACATGTGAACCATCGATTAAATTATAACCAAAGATTCTAAGGAGTTCGTGTGGGGTCTGAATTTTAACTAATAGACCACAGAAGAAATTAACAAATAAAAAAAGAGGGTAGTGGTTAAGACTTTTAGGCCCGGGGGGTTGACTGAAGGTAACCAATTAAAAAATTGCCAATATTCGATGCCCACACAAAGGTTTTTAATCTCCATATACAGCTTTGCGAGAATTATAAGACACATATGTATGTACATAGTAGTGCGCAATCATACCAAGCAAAGACAAAGCGTGAAGCACTTAGATTGAAAAAACGAAATTAATGAGAACCACCAGCCAGGAACTTACAACAATCTCAGCAATAACACGAGGCTGTCTTAATGGCTTCAGAAGAAAAGCGAGAACACGGGTGACAACCACCACCAGGCATATTTGTAAAATCACAAGAGGGAGGGCGTAATCAAGAGGACTGTCACCTTGGAAGGCACCGTTTGATGTAGCCTTCATAGGTGAACATTTTACTGTGGTATTTGACGCCATCGTTGCACCAAAAATACAGAAACTGCAGGTTATCAATTCAGTACCTGCATGAGACCACAATTGTACAGCTGTTAGATAATGTATTCCAAATGCTCTCTCTCTCCATATATATATATATATGTATATAACTCTACTATATATTTCTAATTTTTGACTATTCTTTAACCACCACATTAAAGAACATTCACCTTCATACAATCAATATGAGGTGGCAAGCTTAATGTAAAGAAAAGACCCAGAAGGGCACAACTTTGGATATCTTTTTCAAGACAATGAAAATGTTTAGCGTCATACGAGCTAATACCCATGTGGGTTGATTTTCCTTCATAATCCCGTTATTGGTATTTTATAGCTTTCTCTACCTTGAAAACCCAACTGGAATAAACTGAGCGTTCCCGAGAAATTAGCAAAATCAATTTTTCATCTACAAGTCTATCAGCAGAACCAAGAAAAAAAAAATGAAGAAGATCTGGCAAATAAGGTAATAGATATTCTTTTGATCCTTAGCGTTATGATAATTATATTTTGAAAGCCATAAATTGGTGTAATGTATATAAAAGGGATAGGCTTTCCTAATAAAACCTTAATTTATTTAAATAAGTTTTAATATATTATCAGACAGCTAGGCTTTCCTATAATAAAACCTTAACTTGCTTATCTAAAATTCTAATTAATTTGTATCCTATCATAAAATAGAAAAGATAACGCACAGTCGCCTCCTAAAAATTTGTAAGATTAATACGATGTGATAAGTTAAACTTATCAAAAAAAATACAACTAAAATGATAAACTTATCAAAAAAATACAACCAAAATAATGTGGATTACTTAAAAAGCTATTGCATTTAAAACAACAAAATTATAGAAACCTATTTTAATTGTAATACTGCCATCACCTCGTGATTCTAACACTTTCCTTTGGCTACTGATAGAATTTTAATCTCACCATGCAAATGCAATTATTTAATTTCGCAACTAATAGGTCGGTTAAGCTAGCAATGAGTACATAGTACCTTAACTTTCCTGCGTCCACAGGCCAATTTCACTAAAATTGGAGAAAAAAAAAATTCAAATCAACCTGTTTTTAATAATAAATTAGCGCGAGTATTGTATCACGGTGTGTACATATATATATATATATAAGCATTTTTTCATTAAAAAATAAATAAAAATAGCATATTCTCCTTATGTAGCAGAAAAATAGTCACAAATTTTTTCTCTTCGTAGCGCTAAATTACAATATAATCATAAATTTTGAGAATCGTCAACAATAAATATAAACTGTAAAAAAAATAGGGCAGGTGATTGCTGGCGTGTGCAGATATGGGCACATAAGATGCATATTCATCATGCATGACTCTGGGAAAACGAAAGGGAGGTTGTTAAATTTGACCAAGGAACACCTCTGTAAGGCGGGAGCTATTTCAAGCAGTGGGGCCCGTAAGTGATGAAATCCATATATTTTTACGACGAAACACAGTGAATTCGATAAAAAGTCAAAATTCAATTCAAAAACCTTTTTTTTTTTTTTAGTAATTTTCAATTCAAAAACTTGCTGTTACACTCCCACGAAACCGATGCCGAAATTGCATGTCAACGGGGCTGCCAGCTTCCAAAAGACAAGAATGACCTTGCACCTAGTGTCTAATTTCCAAACGCAGATCCTGGTCCCCTAATCACAACCAATCCGTCGCGGGTTTCTGTATAAAGATCGGTCGCATACCAGACTGAAGACAAGAAAAGTAAATCTATCATCGAGAAAGCATTGCATAAAAAATAAAAATTTGATGTACGTACACACACATATATAGAGAGAGAGAAAGAGAGCGAATCACCTTGAATATGAGAAAACTATGGGGAGGCTGTCTCGGAGCTAGTCCATGACCTTTGCTCTCGCCATTTTAATTTATATGTACATATTTTACGATATTGTGGTTTCAGAGCTTGAAGACAGATGAGAGAGAGAGAGAGAGAGATGAAACACGTTGAGAGAAGTTCCAGAGATTGAGGAATAGACAAAAAAGATCGAAAGAGAAGACAGGGTGTAGACGGGGGGAGAGAGAACAGATCGGTCGATGAGTCTGTCATTCTTCCGAATATAAAGAACCGCGAAATTATTCATTGTTACCACGATGCCCTTCCATCAGGGCAAATCTAAGTTTTAAATTTTATTTGGATTAAATAAAAAATTTAAAAATAAAATAAATTAAAATATAAAAATTTATACTGATCTGAGCTAAACTTATAAAGATATATTTTTTAAATTAAAAAATTTTTAAAAAATATATTTTTTTAGCTAAGCTGCCCGGGCTATCGCTCCCATTGAATGGTTTTCCGCCCGTGCCTTCCATCGTACCGACGGTTACCCGCAAGCCATGTTCACACTGTAAATCTTGACTGTGATGTAAGTACCCTACCAACAATTTCATTTAAAAATTAAATTTTGGACGTACGGAAATTATTTTTTTAATCACCGTTACAGTATTTTTTTTTTTTTTTTTTTTATAGTCATTAGAATCTACCGATTTATTATCGTTCTTAATAGGTTATGTAATCGATGGGTGAACTAGAGAATGTGCACCACCCTTCTTATACATTTGGATTCGTAAGAGACTCCAATCCTAGTGAGCATTATAAAAAGCAAACTCACGTGTCATTTGAATTAAAACATTTTTGTTCTTATATATTTTTCATCTAATTTAACTATATTGTTTTGTACAAAGTGTCACGGTTACGGCATCTTTGATTTTATATATTTTTCGTTTAATTTAATTATATTATTCTATACAAAGTTATCAGTTTGTGTAATATTCTTGCCTTAATTGATAAAAACAATTTGAACACGCTATCTTATTTTAAGTTATTATTTTTTTTAATTCGTGTTCAAAATGATTTGATAATGATAAATTTATAATTAGGGCTGCACACAATTAACTAATTATTTTAATTTAGTATCATAATCTAAACAATAAGCAATTGGTTTGAAAGTTTTCCAAATAGTAATTAAACTTTTAAATTAAGGAAGCTGAATTAAACTACTAATAATGATTTAATTTTATAATTTAATTAAAAATAATTTATCAAAATAATAAATTATATAAGGATTCAAATTTTATTAGTTGATTATAATTGCGATAAATCAGAAAAATAAAATTGATTACACTCTAATGCCTGTATTTTTTAATTCATCTTTTTGAAATACATATTTTCACAATTAGTAGGATGAACATTAACAATTTTACCAACTAATGCCGTTATACATATAATATAGGATAGGAGAACTTTAATATACATGCAATTGTAATACAAATACACAAACAAGTAACTTTCAAATTATGACCATATTTTTTTTTGTCTTTCTTACAATATTTAACATATTATAAATATGTATCCAATGGTATATATTAATAACTATATTGGCTTGGTTAATGAATTCCACAAATCGCAAGGCAAATTAAATTGCTTGATTATTAAAATCTTAAACTGTAATAGAATTATTGGCTTAAAAAATAAATTAAATAACAAAGAAATCTTCAAATTAAATTAAATTTAATTTAATTTGAAGATTTCTTTGTTACAATATTACTCATTTTACAATGCAAATATTGAGATTATTTTAAATTTTTTTATGTATTAATTTTGCACAATATTTTTATTTGTAAGTACTATTCTATTATTTTTTGGGGGCAAAAATATAATTTTTTTTTTTTAATTTATCATTTGTGAGTGTTTGATGCTACAATTTCTATAAAAGAAAACAGCTTATCCATAAATGGCAGTATTCCTTAGTTAAGCAATCCGAGAGATATATGTATAATTTATTATAATATATACTGTTTGGCAATAAACCACCGAACCAACCAACAACTAATGCTTTACTCAATAAATAAATAAATAATTGC
>JAVXUM010000020.1:1792028-1805489 GCA_035590655.1 Pouteria glomerata | reverse complement strand
GTTGTTTTAATTTTATTTTTTATCCACAACCCTCACATTTTGAAAAGAGTTACAACTTATGGGGCGTTTGGTAGCTGAAATTCTAAGAAATTTTTGATAATTTTTTGTATTTTTTTGTGAATTGTAATTTTTAATGTGTTCGATAAATAAAATTGAAATTTTTAGCAAAAAAGTGTAACTTTTAGGTGTTTGGTAAAATTGTTACTATAACAGAGCAAAAAAGTGATAACTTTTGTGTGTTTAGTAAAATTTTTTATGTAATAGAACAGAAAAATGAAAAAAAATAAGATCCGCTATAATAATGATTTACTATAGTAGAGCAGAAAAAGAAAAAAAATTATGATTTTACCAAATGGTCAATTATTATAGCAATTTAACTTTTAGTAATTTTTTATATTTTTTTTAATTTTCAAACAGACTCTAATTTAGAATTATAAAATCAGTTATAACTAATTTAGAATTATAAAATCTATTTCTATCTATATAACTAGGATATAATTATAAACCCACAAACTTTATTTTCAACTATATATGAATTTAAACATAACTCAACCAAATTTTGTCCAATCAATCCATGTTAATTTTTAAATTTATTTTAAAAATATTATGATTAAGACATAATTATCAAACTTACATTGTCAGAATATATAATTAGGACGAGATTATAAATCTATAATTTTTATCTTCAGTTATTTAATATATTAAAATACTTATGCAATTGTGAATTAGTTATATAAAATTCAAGTAAATTTTGTCGAATTATTTATAATTTAAAATATTTATCTATTCATGAATTAATTATACAAAACTCAATCAAATTTTGTGAAAAAGAAGATAAATTTAAAAAAAAAAGAGGTGATTAATTTAAAAAAAGAAATTTAAAAAAAAAAAAAAAGAAGAAAAAGAAGATAAATTTACTAGGACAAAAAAGTAAAACATATCATTTGAGACAGCGTTTCTTAAAGTACTAAATGACAGACAACATTTTTCATATAACAGTAATTTTTAAGATACATTGAAGTGGAGATTATTTGCCTTTTCTTTTTTTTTTTTTTTTTTTTGGGCTTCTTAACTGTAATGATAATACCAACCAAAAAAAAAAAAAAAACCCAGCTCTAGAAAATAAATATAGCAGTTTCATGTAAGATTTTTTGTGCAATATCAGAGTTTGGAGTGATAAAAATAAGATATAAGTTATGTACAATATGAGAGTATTTTGAGTTACAGAAGTAATATAAATTATGAGTTCGTAACTCGTGCATTATGATAAAAGATAAATAATTTTTAAAACTTTTTATAAATTTTTAAAAATTTGTAACCCCGTAAAATACACTCGTGTATATATATATATATATAATAATCTATATGTTGTTATTTCAAATAAAAAAATGGAGCATTTCAAATACAAAATATATTTTTATCTAATAAAGAAATATGATTTCCAGCAAAAAATTATAATAATGTAACTAAATATTCCAGAAAAAAAAATCAACCATTATCTCATTTTATGTGTTTGGTTGGTCTTTGTTTGAAAAAATTAAGATACTCTTATCTAATTGTGGAATTTAAATTTTTAAAGTTCAACATAGTATTTAAAAAATTTTCAAACGGTGAATTTTTTTTATAAAATGTAAATTGATAAAGTTTGTTTTGTAATTTGAATAACTTTTTAAAAAAACTAATAATTTTATTAAAATATATATATATATTTTATCTATTTCTTCACAAATTTTTAACAAATAACAATTTTTTTAAAAATAAAACGTGATAATATTTGAATCAAAATTATTAAAAATATTATTTTTTTAACAAACCAAACATAATTTAAGGCTTGATTTGGTAAATAAAAAAATAAACTTTCTAGTAGCTTAGCCAGCTATTTAAAAGTTCATTTTTTTAGTATTTAAAAAGGAAAAAATAAAGATAATTTTTTAATAGTTAATTTTTTATTTATTTTTTGTTAATTTAATATTTTTATCTTTCATAATTTTAAAAAAATTTAAAATATAAAAAAATAACTTTAATTATTTTAAAAAAATTAAATAATCAAAATTGAGTAGCCACTTCTTTTCCATAGGAAGCCTTATAATTTTCGGATACAGTGAACGGACGAGTCACTACTCTCAGCAAAGAAAAAAGATGGAAAATCTGGCCCGCCGTGCAAAAAAAATGGCTAGAGAATTGAAGAATGACACTGGTGCACTTCCCAAGCAAGGAGATGGATGAGAGAGTGGAAGACTTTTGAATCCAGAAAATAGAGAGAGAAAGGCTACGTTCCTGTATAGAGAGAAAGTAGAGAGAGATATGAAAAGGGGAGAGACAAGTGGGGAAGGGACAGCAGAAAAGCAAGAAAATTTGGGGGAAAAGTTGAGGAGAAGGGTATTATTAGTGGGGAAAAGGGGGGGACAGCGCACTCCGGTATTACCCCCATGGAGGATGCTACTAGCTGCTGTAAACGATGATGATGGTCCCGCAACCTCTGCTGGTGACGCCCAACTTCGCAACTTCACTAATTCAGCGCCTCCTCCTTTAATCTCTGCTAGAAAGCTCGGCGCCACCCTCTGGGAGCTCCACCACTACCGCCTCCCCCTCTCTAAAATGCACCACGGTGTCCCCGGCCAGCCTCCCAGGCTCCGCCGCCTTCACCACCACCACCTCCTCCACAAGGACAAAGCCCTCGACTTCCCTGATCCTTCCCCCAGTTCCCCTGAGTTGGTACTACTAGAAAATACCCTTTCTTCCTGGTATATGTATATTTCCGGTTTTGTCTGCTAATTCACTCATGCTGATTGAATTTATTTTTTTTGGGTTTTTCATTAACTGGGTTATTTGTAATCGGGGTTTGTCCTGATGGGTTTTGTTTTATTTTTCTTCTTTTGGTCAGCTTCAGCTAATTCCTGGATGAGCTTGTTTATGAAAAGTTATGCCTTTTGATGATGGGTTTTCTACTTGGTTCCTTTTTTTATACCTCAATTAATTGCAACTTCTTTTGCTAGGTTGCCATGCATGAATTGTTGTAATTATGGGATTGTTGCTCTGATCCGATTTGGCAAAATATTTTGTGGTTTTCTTAGATGGATTTATACGCACCTTACACCCTAGCTTAAGATACCTCTGGGTCTAAGGATGTACAACTTACTACTAGATGCTTCACTGTTGAATAATTTGTACTGAGCTGTTTGCATTTGTGTGCTTTCTCCTCTGTCCAATTCACTTTTGTTCTTTTCTGGTCTATGGTTGAGTCCAAATGATATTTTCTTACATAATTAGATTGCTCTCGTTGTTTTTTTTTAATAGCTTTTTATTTGAGCTGGCTGCCTTGCCTTCTGAAGATAAGACTTGCTATTGTTACTAATATCAGAATAATTCAAAGTGAAATAAAATTCCAAATATCTTTCTGTAACTATGCCATATCTGATGTCATGTAACAGAGCTAACCTTAGATGGTAATCTAACCTATGCTGAAGTTAACACTCAAGAGTGTTGAGACTAGTGTAGTCCATATGCTTTTCATGCTGTATCCTGGGCTATGCTTGGAAAAAGTCATCAGATCATGTTGGCTACAATATTTATAGTCATGCTCGAAAGGGTGTATCATTTTTTTTTAACATAGAATGACATAGAAGAACATTAATTTATATAGTTAGTGTAGTTAGAAGTTAGCATGTTTGAATTCATAACCTATCATAAGTACAGGTGATTTTCCTAACTAAGCTAGCCTCTCTTATCAATAGGTGTAAATTTAAACCTGTTCTAGTTGGGAATTCTCTCTTTTCTGCTACTAATGTTTTCCAAATTTCTTGCCACAGCCAGGAAGTGCAGGCAGTTTGAGGAGGCATGTTGCTGCATCTATGATGCAGCATCATCGATCAATTGATAGGGACAATCATGCTATACAACCCTTGTCTCCTTCAAGTTATGGCAGTTCCATGGAGGTAACTAACCATCATAGTTTGTTTACTATTTTTGGCAAGTGATCTTCTTTGTAGTTCAGAGGATATGGTAAATGCAGGTAGGGATTATTTCCAATTAATTGGTTAAGAATTGATTTGATTCCTAAGCTCTTTCCAAGTGGATATGACGCCAACTCTAATATTAAGTAGAAGAACCAAAGTGACTTGGATGAAACCTCCACAAATTGAAAAGATGTGATAGTGGATTGGCTGAGATTGGATTCGACCACTAGGTCAGGTCCTACCGTTGCTAACCTAATAATTTTAAGCTCATTTCCTCTGATGGTCCCCTCTCCTTTGGGGGCTCGATTGACAGAATTGTACCCTCAGTTACAATGGAGAAAGTAGTGGTTATTATAATGTTTGGTCAATTAATGTATTTTTTCATTAGTTCTACTGGTGTATGTGCCCTGTGATTGAATATTTCCATAAAATCTACACGAAATACAATCTTATTTTGAACTTGTAACACATTAAATAAATCATGTCCCTTTACACATTCTCACTATTGTCTAGCTCTTGCAATCTTACAAGCATTCATTATGTCCTTTCAATTGCCCAATTTGGGTATTTTATTATTACACCTCTTACATAGATTCACATGCTATTTCTTTCAGGTTGCACGTTATAACCCAGCTGTCACGCCTACTAGTTCTCTAGACTTTAAAGGAAGGATTGGTGAGAGGTGTTATAACCTAAAAACATCTACTGAACTGCTAAAAGTATTGAATCGAATCTGGAGCCTGGAAGAACAGCATGCATCCAATATGTCTCTGGTAAAAGCATTGAAAAAGGAGCTGGACCATGCCCGTGTCAGGATCAAAGAGTTGGTCAGGGGTCATCAATCTGATAAGCATTTGATAGAAAACTTGAAAAATCAAATTGCTGAGGATAAGCTAGTTAGGAAGAGCAAAGAGCAAGATCGGATCAGTGCTGCCATTCACTCTGTAAGGGATGAGCTGGAAGATGAGAGAAGGTTGAGGAAACGATCTGAGGGCTTGCACAGGAAGTTAGCTCGTGAGCTTTATGAGGAGAAATCATCTCTTGCAAGCGCTTTGAAAGAGCTGGAAAGAGAGAGAAAGTCACGGAAACTCTTGGAAGACCTTTGTGATGAGTTTGCTTTGGGAATTAGAGATTATGAACAGGAGGTGCATTCATTGAAGAAGAAAACTGACATGGATAGGGCAGAAATACCTGATCGTGATCGATTGATTCTTCATATTTCTGAATCATGGCTTGATGAACGGATGCAGATGAAAATTGGAGAAGCTCAGTATGGCTTAGGAGAAGAGAACTCAGTAGTTGATAAATTACACACTGAAATAGAGACCTTTCTTCAAGCTAAACGAACTGCTGCGCATGGGAGCAATGATAACTTGTTTCAAAGCGGTCCCAACGTTCGCAGAAATTCTTTGGAATCTATTCCTTTGAAAGCGGGAATGAGTGCTCCTCAAGATGTGGAGGATGAAGACGATTCTGCAGGGAGTGATTCACATTGTTTTGAACTAAACAAACCAAGTTCAAGTGTCTTAAATTCACTGGAAGGTGAACCTGAAGAACATCACACTTATGAGAGAGTGACATCAAACCACGTGAATAAAAATCTTGCTTCTCATGAAAAGGCAAAAAGATGTCGAATGCAGGTGAAGTTTGAAGAACAGATGACTCAGGCAATCCTGCATGATGAAAGCAAAGCCCAGTTTGTGCATACTGAAGGGTGGAGAAGTGGGGAAGGTAACCCAGTTGAAGCAAGCATTTCTAGGAAGTCTGAAATTTGTGAGGTGACAGAGGAGGGTGATTATGGGGGAAGGGATAATGCTGATGGAACTCATGGCTCAAAGGCAAATCATGTTATTGATGAGTTAATCAGAAGTCAGTATCTGTTGTCAGAGGCTGGGAATTTGCATACCGATAGTAATTATGGGTTAGGTTCTTCTGTTAACTCTGTATGGAGGCGACATGCTAGTCCAGTGAGACAATGGACGGCTACATTACCATCCCAAGATCTTGAGATATCTGAGTCATCTTCAAAGCTGCCTCCAGACCTGAAGGAGAATACTTTAAAGGCAAAGCTACTTGAAGCGAGGACGAGAGCTCCGCGTTCACGGTCACGTTTGAAAGCTTCCAAAGTTTCATGCTAGGCTTCTGTGATTTCTTAGCTTCAGCTTCAGGACTTCCTATTAGTCATGTGGGACTGGTCACAGTTAGACTTCTAAAGCGGGATTTTGTGTTTTGTGAATATAAAACAAGGTACAATCTAAATTTAAATGTTGCTTTGTTTAAAAATATGGCCCAATTTTCATTTTTCTGTAATTTTGGAATCTAGATGTTTATGCATGTATCAATGTAGTATATAGCATATATTGAATTCAGGTTACAACTATATTGGTTTTTTCAGTTCTTAACTGAGGTACACATCTTGTTACCAAAAAAATAAAAAAAGAGGTTGACATCCATGTTATCATTGCCTCTATTTATTTTTGATTGTGTACTCTTGCATAATTTTTGGAAACTTGATCCTTGTAGTGTAGGAACTCCTTTCTTTTACAATATGAATCCAAGTGTTTCTTTATCTGTAAACACATTTAGCATAGTTGGATATTTTTCCTGTCTCTCAAGCTTTAGGGAGTAAGTTTTTGTCAGTCTTGTTTTTTTCGCCAAATTTGTAGGCAGAAATTTTTCCCAAACTCTCGCTCAAACGGAAAAAATGTAGTTTGCAATGAGAAGATAATCTTCTTTGTGGCACAAATACAATAAGCCTATCAGCTCATTTGTAACTTGAATTTCCAATATGCATTATGTCAACTATAACAAAATCTTTCACAGGTCTTGGTAATGAATTGATGGCCAAACTCTAGGTCTTGTAGGAGCCTGCAAAAGTAGTTCAGAAATGATAACCTAAATTGCCCAGCCAAACTAGGATGCTAAGCACATCTGTTGTGGGTTATTGAGATCTTTTGAGGACATTAAGAAGACATGGGTCACTTGCCTATCCTTTGGATTTCCTTCCATAATAGATAGTGTTTGTTCATCCAAATCAATCAGGGCTGTACATAATGTATAAAGAACTGGACCTGAAAATAAGTTAAAAAGAGTGTAACTGACAGTATCAGACAGTAATATTGGACATGATACAAATTAACTTAACCCAAAATCGACCAGATTTTGAAATAAATTAATTATTTAACATGTTCAGTAGATTTTTTTAGATGTTTGAGTATTGACATGATTTTGAATCCATATAGTACACACTAACAGGGATTGCAACTCCACAGTTTTTAGTATACCTGTCATGTAGATGGGGTAGTGTGCATTGTCTGTGTCTCCTAGGAGAGAAAGGAAATCGATTTTGGATTGCTTGGGAAGCAGAGCTGCTCTATTTTGCCTGCTTAGTGAGTTCTCATCATGTACCTTCATCAAAAGATTGACAAAACTATGATCAGATCTCTTGGTGGGGGGATGCTACCCAACTGCACTTTGTTTTTTACCTGGTGAACTTGAAGATGGAGATACATATTGGCACGGAAGAATGGTTTTGCCCCAACCTCAC
The DNA here is from genome assembly GCA_035590655.1 of Pouteria glomerata. Taxonomy (NCBI): domain Eukaryota; kingdom Viridiplantae; phylum Streptophyta; class Magnoliopsida; order Ericales; family Sapotaceae; genus Pouteria; species Pouteria glomerata. The sequence continues at coordinate 1,797,986 of JAVXUM010000020.1, read as the reverse complement.
AGACAGAGACTCTGTCCCTTGATGCAGTTTCAACATTCAAAATTCTGCGAGTCCTTGTGTCTATAAGATTGTAACTATGTCCCACAGATGCCCCTGATGAATGAATTCTCTGAAACCGCAAGACAATATATAAACACATGTATGTGTTTGTGTATGGGTATATGTGTGTGTGTGTGTGTATATATATCAAAACCTCCATCAGCCAAACAAAATTTCAGGGGTTGAAGAGGGGAGAGAGAGAGAGAGAGAGAGAGAGAGAGAGAGAGGTGTTTACAGCAAGTGCATCATCAATGCTTGTTGCTTCAAGAAGGTATCTAGAAATAAAGTTCCTTCCAATCACACCAGCAGCAATCTCAGCTTCAGTTGGGGGTACTGAATTCAGTGTGAATGCCTAAGAAAACCATTTTTGCATTAGAGTGGGAATTCTGTCATTTGTGTTGCCATAGGATGTTATTATTGATGATTTAATCATACGATTGAAAATTAGTTGCTGGGTTCAAGCATGCGGGACCAGAACTCCTTCGATCATTTGTTGATTGGCTTAAGTGTTTATTTACCGTTATATGACTAAATATGATATATGATATATTATGCATTATATATGAAAAAACAGGCAGGTCCTTAATTGAGATGTCATAGATGAGAGAAATCTACCAGGCCATGACTATTAAACCCAAAGGCACAGCTTGGGAGCTCTCCTGCATATGTATAAGCAGTGAAGGAAAGTCCATTTAGCAGAGTTGCCCTTATCATAAAGCTGCAATGTCAAAATGATGGAAGTTATATCTACTTGCACATTGAACTTGTATGGTATCAAAATAAAATGGCTGGACTACTCATCAGGGAATGAGACTTGACCCAGAAATGATGGAGATAGTTAATGGTTAAAAAAGCATCACGTACGTGTGGCCAAGTAGAGCAACATTTGCGTCCTCATTGTGTGCTGCAACTGCCATTGAATCACTAACAACAAGAACATCAGAGCAGTCATCCGTGGTATCAGCAACATTCGAGTTTGTTCCTGTCTTGGGAACAAATGGGAGTATCTCTTTCCTGAAGTTTAGTAATATTAGCTGAAACATGAAAAGGAGGTTGTCACTGTTACATTAACCAGCCAAAAAAAAGAAATAATTAAATAAATAAATAAAAATTCCCTCTTTAGTCATGGGCTAGTGCTAATTGACAGAAAAAAAAAAAAAAAAATTATTAAAATGATGTGGTAATTCTAAAGATTTTTTATTCTAAGAAAAGTAACCAAAAATATTTCATTTCGTAAGTGCTGTTGTTAGTTGTCCTTTTGGCATTTTTTGGAAATAGTCATCTATCTAAATTTTTAATCAAAAAGTACAATTAAAATGATGTGGCAGTGATATTGGTGCAATAAAAACATTGCTTAGTGGGTTCTTTTATTTAAAATGATAAGGCTACAACAAATATGCATCATTTTGGTCAGTAAAATTTTCTGTGTACCTAATATTGATATAGGGAGCACTGCTCTACGCCTAGAAAATTCTGTCAAAAAAATAAACAAAAATGATGTGGCAAGTCTGTGGACAAATCATTTTAAAAAATTAACTCATTAAAATATATATATTTATTGCATAATTGCTATTGCCACATCACTCTTCTCTGTCTTTCTAGGAGATTTTTTATTTTTAAGTAGAATAGTAATTTTCATACGTAGCAGGATTATTACGTCAAGAATGGCTGCTCCGCTTCCTTCCGCAGTCCCCAAGAGTTCCTCCCAGTAGCTTGGAAACTTGTTCTGGTTCTCATTGGAGAGTGCTCTGATGAGTGGCTGGGATTCTGGATTTTGGGCAAAAGGGCGGAGCTGGTTTTGAAGAATGAGGTCTGTGGCCAACCTACTTCTTATCTGTTTGGAGAATTTCTGCCCTATGGAGAAGCCCAAATGGTAACCGTTTTCACAAGGACCAACTTCGAAGATGGGTAAACTTTTGCCTTCCATGTTTGAGCTCTCTTTGAATGACCCCATCTCGTATCTGTCTCTGTTTTTATGTGGATGAGCTCAGTTCGCTTCTAGGTAGTACCTTATCTTGATTCTTTCTATGCGTATTTAGATTTAATGGACCTTAGAAACTCCAGTTTTATCACCATATGACATTGATGTAGCACTAGGGGGTATAAAAGTAAATCAATTCAACAAAGTGGCGTAGTTAGTTATGGTAGAATATTTGAATTTGATTAATTAAAGTTAACTAGTTCAAAAAATTATTTCTTTTTTATTTGTGTACTGTTGTTCACTAATAGATGGTAAAAGAGCAAAAAAATATATATATATTGGACCCCCTGGGGACACTAAAATTTGAGGGTTACATACTACTAGTGTTATACGTTGAATTTATGAAATTTGAAAGTTCAGTGGTATAATATATTTTGTTCATGCTCTGGTTTTGTATTTTAAATTCAAATTTGGTTCGACACTTAAAGGATTAAGATATATATTATATTTAATTAAAATAAATAAATATCGACCTTGGCATCTAGTGACCAAGCTCAGTGTCTTCGACTCAAAATTTAAATGACTTGTATGTTTCCAACATTAATTCATATTCTCTCGGTATATGAATTGGGCAGACCGGGCCCATTGGGCCTTTATTTTTTTATTTTTATTTTTTATTTTGTGGATAACGCAGGGTGTCCAGACCAGTTTGCGCGTACCTCGACTAATCCTTGAGAGCCTTGAAGTTAACGATTAGGTAAACCCTCAGTGGTCATGAGGAGACTCGAACTAGTGATTACTGAAGAATAAACCTAATAAATGGAGGTATATACGCACACGTAATTGAAACTACTTATTTGTTTATTTTATTTTTATACCCACCACTTTTCAAAGTAGCAAAATCCATGGATTACAAACGTGCAGAATCCACCGCAGTAGACAGTTAAAAATTGAACCGAAAGCTGAGAATAAAATCCAACCGAATTTATTTTATTATTTATTATTAAATTCTGTTATTAAATGAAAGTCAAACTGAATCAAATTGAAATAACTCAGTTCAGTTCCATTCTTTATGGTTCGATTTATTTATTTATTTATTTTTGAAACTGAAACAAAAGAAAATTCAATTCATTGGATTTAAAACTGAACGCCTAACACGATTTTATAAACCTTTTTATTCTAAAAAAACTATAAAAACTTGTAAAAACAGACTAATCATGAGATAAAGGCCCAACTGAGGGTTTACTCTCCAGCGATCAACTGGTAAAAACAAGCTCAACTGGTAAGATCTTAAAGTGATGGAAATCTTTGAAAATTGTTAGATGAAAATTTGTAAAAATTATTAAAAAATTATTTATTTTTTTATCTCATTGCACAAATTACGAATTCATAATTTTTATTAAATTTTATTACTGTTTGTTGTTCCAGACCTCTCTATGTACATTGAAATTATATCCAACAGTTACTTAAATTGGGTAAATTAAAATTTTGCAAGGGCAGTAATTTTTACTTCCAAGCACTTAATTAAGATCAGATCTTCACTTGGCCATGAAAACATCTCAGCATTTCTAGCTTCAACTCCTGAGAGGGGACAAAGGAGGCTCATGGGCCATTCTCTCTCCAAGCTGCCTTTCTTTTGTTCTTTTTGGGAAATTTCAACCTCCTTGATCGTGCATTGATTGAATTCAGGTAAAAGATATAAAATAAATTACATAAATCTAAATTGTAAAAAAAAAAAAAAAAAAAATTTAAATAATTTTACAAAAAATATAATTTTCGATGAAATTAAATAAATTATGTATTCAATTCCAATAAATTTGGAATTAAAAAATTAATTAATTAAGGAGAGTTAGAAAAGTTCCATAATTAATTATACGGCGAGAAAAGCAAAATTCTAAGGGTATAATTAGAATATAATTTTGATTGAATTAATAAATACTGTAATAAATATTACTTGATAACATTTTAATTTTTGATTTTCTATTACAGTTTTGTAATAGATTTTTGACTGTAATCTTTTGTAACGCGAATAAAACCCCTCTACTATTTTTGAGGTTGGATGATGGATGGACGTGATCAGGAATATTTCCATCATCAATCATAGGATGGGAAGAGCAAGATAAGGCCCCCTTATCACTTTTGGAGCTGGATGATGGATGGATCAGATCGGGAATTATATTGTTAATCATCCGCTTGTTCATGTAAATTTATTTATATTTTTTAAAGTAATTAAATTATAGTTTTAGATAAAAATAATTTTTAATTTATAAAAAGTAAGTAATTTAGTACTAAAATAAATGTTTTTTATAAGCTTAAACATAAAAATTTAATTGTTTATTAAAAAAATACAAATAAAATGGTATATATATATACATCAAATATATGAAAAAACAAATTTTTTTAATATTTTAATTAGATTAAGATCAACATATTTAATGTCAAATCCGACTCAAATTATAAAAAGGTGTAAAATAACTCTACAAGTTCATATAATAATAATAATAATAATAATAATAATAAAAATAAAAAAGCCTAAAATGTGCCCGTTACTGGGGCAAAAATGATTTGAGTCGGATTGACAAAGGACACAAGGGTAAATGGCTCACGAGTGCAACAAACTAAAACAACTACTTACTAAAGTTGATCAATTTTTATTAATTATTTTTAGTTTTTTTAATCAAATTTCATCATATATAATTTTTACATCAATTTTTTATATTTTTTTTATCTTAACACCATCATATATATATATATTTTAGTATTAATCCGGGTGATACACGAAATTATATAATATTTTTTTAATTAAAAAATAATTTTAAATATATTATAAAATATTTTAATAAAGTTATATAATTTCATAAAATAATTATTGAGTTATTTTTTATATTTTTTATTTATATTAATATTAGAGAGTTGATAGATTTAATTATAGTCAGGTTTTGTATATGAATACTAAAAATTTGTATTTTATTAAATTTTGATTTTATTCAATTAAAAAATTAAAATTTGTTCTAAAATATATATTAAAGGATAAACTTATCTAATCAACCTGATCTATTTTTTATCTCAAATTTTTTGTTAATTTTAGTATATGTTTCTATTTTTTTTATTTTTTACTTATTTTACAAAATTAGATTAACTTAGAAATGCTATTAATCTTAATTTTATTAAATTAATTTTTGGCTGGTTTCATAAAAATAACTCAAACTAAAAGTATTATTTTTGTTAATTGTATATTGTAATTTATAAAAATAACTTAAATATTGAATATTATTATTAATTAGATTTTTTATCAATGATCAACATGACTAATTTAATTTTAAAATTAAACTTAAAAAAATTTACTCTCTAGCCTAATTAGTATTTAGGCACTTTCATGCCTAATTGTAAACAAGTTTTTTTTTATTTAAAATTTAAAATATACTAACAAAAGTTGTTATAAGAAAAGTTAGATTTTTTAAAAAATATAATTAAGTTTTCTTTCATGCCTAATTAATTATTTAAATATGTAAATTTTATGAGATAGTTAATCAATATTGAAAATGTCACACAAGATTTAGTAATAATTTTTTAATTCATTTCATAAAAATGACTTAAATTAAAAATATTATTATTAATTAAAAATAATGTACCAATTTTAAATTTAAAAAAAAAAAGTCAATTCCAAACCTAATTTTATTCAAAAATTTGTAAAAATTAAAACAAAATAAAATGATGAATATATAGAATGCATATAAAATTTGATAATAAATTTTTAATTAATTTTATAAAAATAATTCAAATAAAAAATACTATTACTAATTATATGTGCTTTATAAAATTAAAAAGTATAGTCAATATTATCAATTTAAATTTAAAATTATTTAGAAAAATACTTACTTCTGAGCGTAATTAATATTTAATAATTTTAAATTTTAAAAATACTGAAAGTGTTTATGAGACAAATAACCTAACTATTGTTTAAACTTTTTTGTGTTATTTATTTTAATTCTATAGAT
>JAVXUM010000020.1:1765371-1777804 GCA_035590655.1 Pouteria glomerata | reverse complement strand
TGATGTATAATTATTTATATGGGGAATTGGGACAGTTGTAGTGCTCTGATGTATGTTATTGTATATTATGACTTGACTTTGGAACATGTTTATTTTATTTTGTTTTAAATTGTCCCTATTTTTTCATACTGTCCGTCCCGGACAATTTATGTTTGGGGCGTGACAGCATTTTAGTAATTTTGTGTCTAAATTGAGGTAGGTCACTTGCCCTCCTTGCCTCCATGTGGCTCCACCACTGAATACTGATAAGGGGGTGTTTGGCGCGAAGATATTTGTTAAAAAACTCCGAAAATATTTAAAAATTTATCTCACTGCACGTGTTACAAACTCACAATTTATCTCATTTTATCTCATTTTTTATCATATTAAATATCATAGCATTGCATAGTTATATCCTATATTTCTAACATCTACTCTTCTTAAAAAACTTAGCAATCTATTAGTTACTTTAGTTACAAATAATTAAGCAAACTTATTAAACTTATTACAAACATAGACGTATGTTTGTGCTAGTAATTTTCTTTTTTTATTTTTTTAGCTTAGATTGATGTGAAATATAGCTAATGGAGTCATTTAGTAATTAATTTTTAAAGTAAAAAGACATATATTAAATAATAATTTTGCATTTTCTAAAAATAACATATATATCTAAATAAATTTTTATGAAAATCAATAATGATAACCAAGAATTATATATTTCCCACAATATCACTACTTAAATATAATATAATTCAACAAAGGTGACAATGATATTAACATTAGTATTTTTATAAAAAATAAATAGTAGTAAAAATCGAGTTTAATGTTTTAAAATTTGAGTTTATTTAAATAATAAGAAAGAATGAAAAAAAAATTTTACTAGAAGTTGATAATAAAGTTTAGCAATTATTATATATAATTTTTAATATTTTTATGAAATATGAGAGGATAAAAAAATATTATACATTCTAAGAATTAATATATATAAATTTAATTAGAAGTATTTTCAAAATACGAAATTATTTGTTTTCTAAAAAGTTTATGAAACTAATATGCCATTTGTAAAATGAATTAAAACTAAATACGTAATTGTATTATGAATAAATAGAGAAACAATCGAAGGAAGCAAAACAAGGGACACTTGCCAACCCATTTGGAAATTGATTTTACAGTTGAGTTGAATGGAGAGAAATGAAAAAGAATGGGAAAAAAAGAAAAAATTTTAGAATAAATAGGTTGTTTGTGAGTATTTTAAAAGAGAAAAGAAAAGAAATCAAAAGAAATGAGAAGAAAAATGAGTGTTAAAATTTTAAAATTTTTATATTCTCAAAGTGAAAAGAAATAAGGGAAATAAAAGTGAATTAATAAAATTTTTAAAATGATATATTTATTTACAAAATAAAAAATAAATTATAAATACATCAAAAGATTAAATAAATTATTTATAGTCTAATTTTCTGAAAGATATAATGGTAAAATAATCATTTACTTTTTTTTTTTCTTTTTATTTTTTCTCAACTTACAAATAAAAAGAAAAAAAGTTATTATTCTTTCTTTTTTAAATTTATAAATAAAAAGAAAGAAAGTATAATCATTTTTTCTTTTCTTTTTTATTTAGCAGCTCATTTGGATAAGGAGAAATAGGAAGAAAAGAAGAGACAAAAAAAAAAATTTAAAACTTAAATCTTGTTTGTGAGTTTTTTGGAAAAGAAAATAAAATAAATGGGAAAAAAAATAAGTAGTTAATTTTTAAAATTTTCACCATTCCAAAAGTCGGAAGAAATGGAGATAAGAGAAAAATTGTTTAATGAAATATTTAAAATGATAATTTTACTCTTGAAATAAAAAATAAAAAAAATTACAAATATATCCTAATACAAATTAAACTCTTTTAACTTTATCACTTCAATAACATTTTAACTTTTTTCTTTTATTCGTTTAATCACCAAGGCTTTGGCTTACTCTTTTCTTCCTTTTTTTTCTTATTATTTTTTTTGTTTAATTACATTTCAAGACTTTAGTTTTATGTTTCTTATATGTGTATGTATACACGTACGTATATGTATTTTAGCAATTTTAAGATATTTCTTTTTAATAACAGTGTGCTTCATTATTTTTAATCGTTTTAAGATTGATCTATTTAATTTTATTTGATATATTGATATTTTATTTATAAATAATATAAGAAAATTTATTTAATAATAATATCAAGATATACCAATAAAATAATAATAGACCTTTTTTTTTTTAATTTTTTCTGAACCTACAAACAAAAAAAGGGATCATAATTACTTTTTATTTTCTAAACTCTCGAACAAATAAAAAAAAAAATACTAGACTTGTTTAGAATGCTTAAAAAAATCAAAAAAATTAAAAGTTAGTATTGATATGATATAAAAATATTTCGTGTGACAAAATATAATCGAAGATATTTAAAAATTTTTAAAAATTTAAAAAAAATTCGAGACTCCAAACGAAGCCACTATCATATATCTTTTTTTCCCTTTCTCCCTTAATTAATATTTTCCTTCCTCTTCTTTTTTCCAACTAAACTCACAAATGGAGCATAATGTTTTTTATTATTTTCATTTCTCTCTAAGCTCCTTTAAGGCTGTGTTCGTTGCGTCTTGGAGAATCTTTCAATTTATTTGGCAAAATTTCGAACCAAACGGAGAGTAACGGTTCTGGACCTTCTTCCGGATTCGTTCCTTTTAACTAGGGTTTCGTCTCCTTTGATCTCTCTTTTTTCGTTTCAGTTGATGAAACAATTGAACGTTGACATTTTCGATCCTCTGACGATCATGGAATCGGACTTCTCACCCGGCGGTGTCTGCGTGGGCTCGGGTACAGACTCCGACTTCGCGTTCGCATTCAACGATAGCAACTTCTCCGACCGGGTGCTTCGAATCGAAATCATCCCCCATTTGTCCGAGTCCAGGTCGGACGCTGAGGGCTGTAGCAGTATCCCCATTTGGGCTCGCAACCGGAAGCGGAGGAGGGAAGACATCAAGAAAGAAATTGGTAATCCATGCGCAGATATAACCATATATACAAAATATTCGTATGTATATGTATGTCTGCGTGAGTGTGGAGACATAATTAGGTGCTGAAATTCTGTGACAAGTCGTAACTTGAATTGGGTATTGATTGCTGAATTTGACTATTGTTCGATTTTGTTTAGTGTATTAATCTTTATGACCTTCTTGGTCGAATTTCCATAAAGAGTAGAAAACTTGTTGAGAAAGTTGAGAGTTTGGATGGTTGGTTTTTGTGGTTGAGGTTTTGAAGTGATAACAGCATCCTTGAATTTAGGGTTTTCTTGAGATATGTACAATGAGGATGCTTGTGAAGATTGTGGTAAGGCAATTTACAACCACTTTCTTTGATGTTTTGTCAGTGTTCTTGGTAGCTGGCTGAGTAGAGTTAGTCCTAGGGGTTGCGAAACTTTCTGGTCCAAAACTTGCAACTTCAATTTGAGAATCTGGCCCTGGAAGTATTGATGTGAGAAAGATGCCCAATTAAGGTGTGTTTTTCACTTGACATGAACAAAATTTTGTGTTCTTTTTTCTTTTTTTGTTGCTATTATTATTCAGCGACCCATGGCACATTGAAGTTCAATCTTGACAACAGTAGATTTGATTGGTAAGGGTAGTTTCTTATCTCATTTTTCTTTTTCTCTTGCTTTCTAACTGTATGGTGGTGGAGTATAGTTGAATAGCCAGATAAATATACTGCTTATTCGTATATTGGTTGGAAGAAATTCAAATGAATGCATTGCAGGGTTGCATTTGATGTATACAACTTCTGTAGTCCTAATTACATCCTTAAATTCAATTTTCTTCATTATTAGTAGAATTTTCGTAATGTGTTTGGTCATTTTATAACCAAACTCCATGAATTATGATATATGCCTTCCTGCAGAGAGCAAACAAGGGTGTTTATGCCTTCCTGGCATGTGCCTTGCTAAATTGGGGAACAAAGTGTTATGCCTATCTCATGCCTCATAATGCCGCCAGAACACTTTCTTTTCTTTGGGCTTTGCTTGCTTTAATTCCCATCCTTTTTTTTGGTAGTACATTTGGATTATGTGTATACATGCCAGCCTGATTTCTGGCAAGCTTAAAAGCAAGCAAAATTGCATGAAGCTTCGCTCTGATTCTATTTTGATTTACCGATTTAGTCTATAAATACTTTTACCCTTAGGTGTGGATGTGCTCATGCATCGTGAGGAGCAGATTTTGATCTGTAACATGGCTGATACAGAAGATGGTGTTGCCTATGAAAACGAAGATGAGGAAGCTGTGGCAATGATTGAGGAATCACCTTCAGGCACCGAACTGAGTACAAATCCACTTGGTATGTGTTTTACTTTCTAATTTGAACTTTATTCTTCCCTCTCCAAAAATAAATATCAATAAAAACAAGTAAAAAATTAATAACAGATTTTTTATTCCGTAGAACCACAACAACAATATCAATGCCTATTATCATACTATTACAAACAAGGAAACACTATAGTATTTGGTGAAATTGGTGAAGTCTGTGTTAAAATACCATATATGTATTTTCTTTAATACATCTCAACTGCTCCATTATTTCAAGTACCATGTAAGCTATATTTTGCTACTACCCATTTAATTATATAATTTCATCCTTTAATCTGTTAGTTCTGGAGTGGTTATCATATGTGGGGCATCACGGTCTAGCAACAAATAGTGCTATGATCTAGAGTAAATGAAGGAATTTTATTAATGGAAGACATTAAGGAAATGCCAACCAAAGTAAGAAGGGTTCCCTTCCAAAACTACGTAAATGAAGAAATTTTATTAACGGAAGGCATTAAGGAAATGCCAATGGAAGTAACAAGTGATCCCTTCCAATACTACGTAACCATACTCTTCACAAGTTAAAAAAAGGAAAAAAAAAAAAGAGAATCCAAAACTGGTGCATGTACAACTTGTAAGCCCACGGGGAGCTAATCATGTTCTTTGTATCTTTGGGAAAGACCCACTGCACATCAAAGCTCGGTAAAGCAAAGTCCACAGGTTATCTTGACCTCAATAGAATGAATTGTATAGCTTAGCCCAATGCTGTATGATGTTAAATACTGAGAAAGTTTTAAGTTATAGTTTATATCATACGTCGGTTGCATAAGTTGCATTGGTCAGTGGCGATCTTTATTCCATTTCCTTAAACTTATATGGTTGAGTGGCACATATTCTAAGATTAATTAGATAATTTTGCAGGTATTGAAGCTGCCCGCAGCAATGATTCATCATCGAATATGGACTGTTTGATGGTTCATCGGGTCAAGACCATACACATTAGCTCTCCCATTTTAGCAGCAAAGGGTCCATCATCGAATATGGACTGTTCAGAAGTTCTTCGGGTCAAGACCATACACATTAGCTCTCCAATTTTAGCAGCAAAGAGTCCATTCTTTTACAAGGTAGGAGATATAGTCTTTCTCTGGCTGTGTGTTGCTTTTATAATTTGGTGTGATGACTTGCCTAGATGGCTTATTGCTTAACTTGCAGCTTTTCTCAAATGGGATGAGAGAATCAGAGCAGCGCCATGTCACTCTAAGAATCCATGCCTCTGGTATGTATAGATATGTATCGGGTTCTCATTTTTTTAACTGTATGTAAATAATTGGTTCATGTTTTCAAAGCTCTCAAGCTTTTAAAGTTTTTTGATATTAATTTATGTGTTGGTGATTCCAATCCTGAGGTCTATTTCTAGCTTCGGAACCCATTCACAATTTCACGTTTCTGATTTTTACTATTTTCTTCTTTCTTTTTTTCCTAGTTAATTTATTTGAGTAGTTGAATTTGAACTTACAATGGCATTCTTCCTCATTTTTTTTTTTAATTTTTTTCATGGAACAGAGGAAGTTGCCCTCATGGACCTCCTGAATTTTATGTATAGTAAGACTTTATCAACAACCACACCTTCTGCCTTGCTGGATGTGCTGATGGCTGCTGACAAATTTGAAGTTGCTTCATGCATGAGATACTGCAGCCGGTTATTGCGAAACTTGCCTATGACTTGCGAGTCTGCCTTGCTATATTTGGATCTTCCTTCTAGTGTTTTAATTGCTGATGCTGTCCAGCCGCTGACAGATGCAGCAAAGCAGTTTCTCGCTGCACGTTACAAGGACATAACTAAGTGCGTTTCTTTGCCATGTAACACTATCAATTTCATTGCTACCGCCAGTGGAGAATTAAGACTTCATTTGCTTTCTGGAAATAAGGAAGTGAAGGGAGGTAAAGGGGTGGAAATGGGTTCCTAATTCATCATTAATTTAATTTCCTCCTCTCAGGTTGGGTTAGGATCAAGATTTGTCAAGGCAGAAGGAAAGGAACAAAGATTATAAATCATTTCTCATGTTTGCTTTGTGATGGAATATGGAAGCAAAAAAAGTATAAAATTTGAGAAGTTAAAAATAATTAAATTAGAAAATTAATTTGTTGATGAATTCCTTTAATTTTTTTCTTTATCTAAGTTGTTTATTTTCCCCTCCATACACACTAAGTTATTCGAGATTTAGAGAGGGAAAAGAAAAGTGTAGTTAATATGGAAAGGATGTATAAAATCTCAAATGCATTATTTTATCTGAGTGGGTTAAAAAAATATTAAAAAAAAAGGGATTTATCAATAAATTAGTATTCTAATTTAGTTATTTTTACCTTCTTGATTCCCATGCCTTTTTCTTTTCAATTTTCATCACAAAATCAAACACAAGTGGTGATTTTGAATTTTATTCCTTTCATTTTTCCTTGACAATTTTTTGATCCAAACATGGCCTTAGAGAATTGATATGGGGAAAAATGCCTTTCGATATGGCAAGTTCAAGGTGATCCGGAATTAGAAATTCTGCTTATTTATTTAGTTTTTTCAATTATCAATTTTTGGAATCAGTTATTTGGGTCAAAGATGTAATTTGTGGAGTTTCTTTCCAGGTTCCAAGAAGAGGTGCTGAATTTGCCTTTAGCTGGAATTGAGGCAGTGCTATCCAGTGATGATCTCCAGGTTGCTTCAGAGGATACGGTTTATGATTTCGTGCTGAAGTGGGCTCGAAGCCATTACCCAAAGCTAGAGGAACGACGAGAAGTGCTAGGAACACGCCTTGGTCGCCTTATCCGCTTCCCATACATGACTTGCCGAAAGCTGAAAAAAGTTCTTACGTGCAATGACTTTGATCAAGAAATTGCTTCAAAGGCCGTCCTTGAGGCTCTCTTTTTCAAGGCAGAACCACCATATCGGCAGCGTTCCCTTGCTGCAGAGGAGGCTGTTGTTTCATGTCGTCGGTTTGTAGAGCGGGCATACAAGTACCGCCCGGTCAAGGTTGTGGAGTTTGAACTGCCTCAACAACAGTGTCTTGTGTACCTGGATCTGAAGCGGGAAGAGTGTGCCCATCTGTTCCCAGCTGGTCGGGTTTACTCTCAGGCCTTCCATCTTGGTGGGCAAGGATTTTTCCTTTCCGCCCACTGCAACATGGACCAACAAAGCTCATTCCATTGCTTTGGGTTGTTCTTGGGAATGCAAGAGAAGGGGTCGGTGTCTTTTGCAGTTGACTATGAATTTGCAGCAAGGTCAAAACCTACCGAGGAGTACATGAGCAAGTATAAAGGGAACTATACATTCACTGGTGGGAAGGCTGTTGGGTATCGGAACCTTTTCAGTATACCTTGGACTGCATTCATGGCTGATGACAGTCTTTATTTCATCAATGGCATTCTCCATCTCAGGGCTGAGCTCACCATCAGACAGTGACTTTCCTGAGAAAATTCTATTATAAATTTGCTTGTTTTCCTTTTTTAAACAGTTCCTCTTTGGAATTTTAGATGTCAGGCAGGGCAAAGGGTAGGCACATTTTTTGTTTCACAGGCTGGATGGCTTTGTGGTTGGTTTATTCATCCTTGCCTGGTTCTGCGAGGAAGAAGAGCGTTTATTGATAGGGATTAGTTTGTAATAATGTATGTGAAACATTAGTTCTGTATGTGCTGCTGTTTATGTAAATGCAGTTCTGTGTTTTTTGGCTTGTTCTTCATAAATTAATTTTCCGTGCAGCCTCATTATTGAAGAATCATTTTTGGCACCGATGACGTGCATTCTTAAAATAGCAGCCATTTTTATTTTTTTTTTCCCTTGCGAAAATATCATTTTTACTTATCTGAACCTGTGAGAGTTGTTGCCGGAGCTGCCATCATTACGCATTGGAACAAGAAGGCTATGGCACGTTACCTCTGGTTGCGCAAGTGCCTATAATCTACTTTGCATGGTCACTATGGGATAGATAAATTGATGGCCAAAATTGTATAGTTGCCATGGAATTTATATAAATGGATGGTGAGATATATAGATCGATGATTGAAATTGTATGATCAATTTACACAAATGAATAGTTGAAATAGTTAATTGTACATATCATTTCTCTTTGTGGTGTCACTATTGATGGTTGAAATTACAAAATCGAGAAGGGAGTGACACAATTGATGATTGAAATTACAAAATCGAGATCGGAATGGGCAAAAATGTTAATTATACGTATCATTTCTCTTTCCATCAATAACGCACAATTAATCTCATTAAATTATTATGCTAACATTGAATATGGGTAGACTGAATTGCAATAGATAAATATGACAATTGGTATGTCAAGAAAATAATTTTATAAATCGATTAGTGTTATTAAATAATAGATTTAAGAATTCCTTTAATTCTGTTATATTTTCGTTACACCCCCATTTCACCTGTGTTTCTTTTATTGCGATGGTTGTGTTTTTTAAAATCATGGTAGAAAGAGAATTCTTAGTCATTATCAAGCCTTCTTCCCCTAGCTTCATACCACCATTCAATGCTAAATTGTCTCCAAAGAGCCGTGACAGTTGTTAATCCCCGCTTTCTGTGGACTTGGATTCTTGGATTCTCTCAATTCATCGACCACATTTGATATGATTGTACATCTGTAGGAGGGAACACACAGTTAACAAAACGTGTTTCTCTCTCCATGTCTATTGGGACCGATTGACTTTTGAAGAGAAGAATACACTCAATCTAAGCCTGAAAGGAAAGTCTTTCTTTCTAGTCCCACCATTTCTTTTTCTCTTGATTACCCTCTTGTGATCGTTAACTCAATCAAGTTCAAAAACTTTTGTCAGCTGAAGCTGGGCCCTCCTTAACTCAAGCCTCCACCACCGTAACAACAACAACCAGAATGGAAAAAAAAAAAAAAAGGAAAAACTCCACCGTTGACTTGACTTGCCTCCTTGAAAGCTTAAAAGTTGATCTGAAAGTCATCTTTTTTCTGATCTTCTTCCTCCAGATGCAATGGGAATCAACGTTCCCAGTTGTTATTCTATCAATAGCTGCCACTTTTCGCCGTCCAATGATCAGCAGATATCGAGATTGGCTCTGTTTCGAAGCTGGTACGCGATATACTGGTTGATTCTCTCTCTGTTTCTCTTCCCAGTAGTGCACAGTTCTAACAACTTTACTAGTGAATCTGTAGATAATCTCCTTCAGGATATTGCTTTCAAAGCTATACTTCATCACAGGCCTCACACTGGCGCTCTCTACAAATCCACCCCACCTGCAAATCTAGTAGGCATGGAGATATCAGTCGTGAGGCTCCGAAGCAAGACCCTCTGGAGAAGAGGTGTTAATTTTAGCTACATTCACATTCCATCGAAGACTCTCCCAATCCCTCACGTAAAGAGGATTTTCATACTCCATCTGGATTTCGGAAACTGGTCTTCTTACTACTACAAAGTGCCGGGTTACTCATTAGTTTCTTCAGTGGTTGGTTTCACAGCTTATGATGCCTCAAATGTAAGCTCCAAAAGTGTCACTAAGCTCAACCTCAACACCATGGGAAATCCAATAGAAATTCGATTACAGGATTTGAAATTCTGGGAAGAAAGTAGAAGAAGAAGAAGGAGATGTGCTGTATTTGGTGCTAATGGGACAGTTTATGTCAGCGAGATGGGTGCGAAGAATGTGTGTTACAGTGGGAACGATGGTTTCTTCTCAATAGTTGCTCCGGTCAAGAGGAAGAAGGAGAGAGTGCGGGATTTGTGGCTGAGGGGTTTTGTGTTTGGAATTGTTGGGCTGGTGGTGGTATGTTTTTTTGGTATTGTGATCTTCAAGTTTGTGAAGGGGAAGAATGTCCATGAGATGGAAAGAGAAGCCGATGAAGGTGTCGGTCTTGAAACAACTTGGATAGGGACCAGCAAAATGCCTTCCGCTGATGTTACAAGAACTCATCCAGTCCTCGAGAGTGCAGGTCTTGCATAGCTCTTATTTTTATTATTCAACCTTTTTTTTGTTTTTTGTTTTTGGTTGTTCCATTCTCTTCTAGTCTTTCATTTCTTAAATATAGAAGAAGGGTGTTTTGAGGCATTTTTGTATAGAATTGGGGTTCTTTACTACACCATATTTGGTAGTTTCAGCCTCTTGTTTATATTTGCTGAAGTGATGATTTTCCATATATGTCTTGGCTGTTTAAACAGTCAGTTTAAAATCAGTAAATGAGATAGCATGAGAAGACATTCCCTCAATATGATGTTAAAAATAAATTAATTGCAAAGTGTGAGAAGATGACAAAGCTCAACTAGAATTGGGGCCAGATTTTAGATACGAAGACAAATTCACATGGGGTTTAGACCTGTTTGGACGGAGAGAAGTGCTGCTATAGTGCACAGCTTCTACAGGGGTGGAATCTAGCAAAGCCAAACTTTGGCTTATTTGAACTCAACTCAAATTATTAGCAGTAAGATCGAGTTTCAGTCTTTTACACAGACTTAAGATCGGCTTACGAATAGCGTTATTAATCAAAATAATATTATTTTAATTTAAAATATAATCAATAAAAACAAATAGCTCGATTATGGTGTGAGATATGTGTCATTAATCTTGCTTACCTAAAGCATCTAATTTTGCATTAAAAGAAACGGCGTAAAGAACACACAAGGTTGATAAAGCAGATATTTATCTCATATAAAAAATAAAAAGACTGAGGGTCAATTTATAGATAGAAGAAATTTAGCAACCACACTAATTTTAATAACCAAAAGAAGCCGGAAAATTTAGGCAACCGCAAATATAAACTGCTTAAGCAACGTTTGCTAACACTCAGAAATACCTTCAGAACATGTCGCCAACGAAGTTGTGGATCCTCAACTGAACATAAAAAGAGAGAATTACATGTTGCCCAGCCGCTTCCAAATTCACAGTCAAATTGCTACTCAGAAGACAAGCTGCCAAGTCGGTGCAAGAAGTTTTCTTGCACATATACCTCCATATGAGGTGGTCGGATTGTTAATTTTTCGGTTTGCTCGATATGTTCTTTATTGGCTGAGTAATTTTGGTTTGATTCAAACTTAAGCTAAAAAAAAGACAGATTTAACTCTCTATTGCTTGATACATTTCTTGTTTGTTAGTAAACTCTGACCTAATTCAAACTCAGGTTGAAAAATAATGATTTTAACTTTGTCTCAATTTCCAACTCATATTTGGCATATTTAGATTCTTAAAGTGCCGTTTGGTTTGTATTTATATTTTTTTATTATCTATTTTTTATTTTGTGTTTTATGTTTTAAAAATCTTAAAACAAGAAAAACAGAAATGCGCATTTGGTTTAACATTTTTTATTTATTTTTTTGTTTTGAAATTTTTTTTATTTTAAGTTAAAAACGTTTAAAATGACTTTTTATCATTATGCATTTCATATGTGTACCTACTTTATGTTTTTCAAAACAGACTTTAAAAACATAAGTGATTAAATATGTTTTGACTTGTTTTCCTTATTTTCAAATAATGTAAGATAAAAAATAGAACAAAACAAATAAACCAAATAGCACGTAAAAGGTTTAGAGATATTTCTAAACAAATTCATTATTAACGTAGCAAATTTTGTACCAATTAAAATTCAACCAAAAAAAAAAAAAAATACCGCCTTACGCTTGATCTCCGTTTTAAGCTCAAATCACAATACAGACTTTTCAAATGTTTGAGAAATATTTGACGATATATTTTCATCAGTTAGGCAAACCTAGAGTCTAATTTCAATTTGGGCCAAACAACGGTCGGCAAAAAACAGTTAGGCTTCCTAATTGAAAGTAAGATTTGGAATCCTAACAAGTTATAATAGACAAACTGGTACTTAACACTAACATTTTCTAAGTTTGCCTACCATGACTTCAGACCTTTGATTTATGCATTTATTAATCAACCCAAGACTCCAAAAAATAAATAAAATATACCAAATTACTCCAACACCTTATCAGACATGTTATGCATTTATCAGACATGTTAAAGTTACAACTGAACCAAATTACTCAACACCTTTCCTTCGATCAACCAAAAAAAAAAATCAAAAGGATGTGTATCCGAAACCATCGCTTTAATGCCTTAATCTATTATTGAACTCCCAATAACTGTAGGTGGTATT
>JAVXUM010000020.1:1716616-1727643 GCA_035590655.1 Pouteria glomerata | reverse complement strand
TGCACGCATTACGAACTCATAACTTTTCTTACTTTTTCTTATTTTTTCTCATTTTTTACCACTCCAAACACACCCGAAGTTTAATAATAAGAAGAAAATCCATTGCTTCTGCTAAACAAAGAGGGATTCTAAAACTTCTCCAGAACAGGCAAGAAAAGAAATATTAGATTAAACAAACTGAAAAAGTTCTTTTTAGTGATCAATTGGTATGGCTTTAATGCATTATCTTTTGATGTATTGTGGGAGTGAAAGTGGTCAAAATGAAGGCAAATAAAGGCTTCATGCATGTATGTTGAGCATACAAAGCAGAAACTTATAAGAGAATATATAAAAACATTCCCAACTCCAGAAATTTAATACTAGAATATTCAAAAACTGAAGATCTTTGTAGTCTATGCTTGCAGTTACAGAATTCTACACCACCTTTTCTTGACTAAGACTCTGACCCACTTTTGGGAGTAGAATATGAGCCTAATATACTAATATGTGCCATCCACTCCCCATTGAGTAGTTTGTTGAAACTCCACTGCCTATTATAATTATATGCCATGAGCGTCATGAGCTAACAGGGCAGAGGAATGGCCAACACAACATGGTCACCATGGTAATGAACATTTTTAGGACTAACAAAAATGGATGATAGTGGACCATCAACCCACCAACTTTGCTTACCAGGACCAACTTGTATGCATATACATGTCCAAACAAATTAGGAAAACAACTGTCTGGTTGTGGACTTCCATGCATGGTTTTAAAACGCAGTAACGGGCAATGTAACGGTAACGAAAAATAACGGATGTAACGGAATGTAACGGGTAAAAAACAGAAGTTTAACGAGAACGGTGAAACCAAAAAATGTTACGTAACAGTATCGGGAGAGTTTTAAAACCATGCTTCCATGAGTCATCGTGACAGAGGACATAAGGAAAACTAGACTATATATATATATATATGCATGACAACACTCTTATATTTTTGTCTTTTCTAATGTTTAAGGATCATGATACTTTTGAATTACAAAAAGTTTCACAGGCCTTCCGAGTTGGTGGATTCCCTCCCACGTATGAAAGGGTTGACAAAAACTTATTCTGTGTAAGTTGTCTGATCTTTCAAAATATGGATTCAGCAAATATCAAAAGATTTGATTTCGAAATTAATTTTTTTTTAATTAGCCCTTGGCCGTCGTGAAACGAATGTGTAGGCCTGGGAGCGAGGCTGTACCCGAAAACAGTGTTTGAAGACATTTCCCCACAATGCCCCTCCGCCGCCCACTTGGATTGAGTCCCTCACCAACCTCCGGAAGAAGCCTCCGTTGGCCATCACTTGGCCGTTGATTGAGTGGCCGGTTCCCCTGGCCGCCGCTGTCAGATTGGATGACCGCGTTAAGTACCAAGAACTTTGAGCTTTGCCCTTTATCAATCTTGCCATACGGGTTTGGATTTTTCTAGAACTCCTCCGTCTTGAAGTGCGTAAAACAGGTTTTGATCTTCTCCACAACGTTGAACGGTTTGGCAGCGACCGTCTCCAGCTCCGCCGTTAAATGCTTGATCCTTGCGGCGGCGGTCTCAAGTTCACCTTTCTCACCCAGAAGCTTTTTGAGTCAAGCAATGGCCTCCTCGTATGAGTCTGTCGCCATCTCCTCTGTGCATAAACAATTTCGCTCTTGTTTCAGTCTCATTTTCATAAACGGAATGCTCAAGACAGGCTATCATTGTCGTCGGCGAATGCACCCGCTGTAAATCATCTTCTTGCCTTCTCTGAATTTCTTGATTTCTCCTCCTCAAATTCTGATCTGATTCCTCTTAATTGCTTCAGTGTTGGATGAACATGTTGAAATAAGTCATTTACTTTATCATTAATAGGTTCCATTATTCTAATCTGATTCCTCTTAATTGCTTTAGTGGTGGATGAATATGTTAAAATAAGCCATTTAATTTATCATTAATAGTTTCTATAGCTTTAATTGTGAATTGATTTCTTAATTTTGCTGCCTTTGTTGCATACTTAATCCTAACGTAGTTGGATCGATTGAAATAAACTCATTTTTTGATGAGTAAGAATAAAAAAAAAAAAAAAAAAATTGAGTTTGATTTGAGAATAATTATTTTTTCTAAAATGAGAATTAATTTTAAAATGATAATTCTTTTTTATAATATATTTTTTTATTTTGGCAATACTCATTATTTATAAATTTTATTATAATAATTAAACTAATTAACTAATTTAAGATTCTAACTAATTAATTTAGGTTCATAATATAGTCGCAAATGTTGACAAAACTTCACCAACATAAGTTTTATAATCCTGTCGAAATGTGGATTCAGCAAATATCAAAACCTTTGATTTCAAATTAATTTTGTATTAGCTCTTGGCTTTTGTGAACTGAATATGTTGTCAAAACCTTAGCAACATCTTATGCATGACGGAATTGAAGTGGAGCTTGATATCGTTCAATACAGTATTGCTAATATTTTTTTAGGTTCAGACATAAATTTTTTTTTATTGTGGGACATGATAATTCAAATACATTTAAACTTGAGCATAAGTGAATTTGGAAAGTCACAAGACAAAATGGCAACAAAAGATACAAAATTCAAATACATTATGTTCAAATGCACCAAAAAAAAAAAAAAAAGAACCAAAAAAATCCTCATATTTACCCTAAAGAGGAAGCAGTCAAGCTGGTAACCTACTAGCCTCTTCTAAGCGTCCACAAGAATTATTGGAATGAGCCCAGTACTCCCTGACAAGCTGTCCAAACAGCGACTCCTCTTTATTCATTAGCTTCATGGGCTGGTCGTACTCCACTAGCCTTCCTGTAAATGTAGAAGACATCGCTCATTGTTCTAGTTGATTTCTCAATAGAAAATATGAAAAATTCCTTGATGCCAAAAAAAAAAAAAACTCACCATCACTGATACCAAGCACCATCGTGCAGTCCATCACGGTTGGTATTCTATGGGCCACTGTTATCACAGTGCAGTCTGCAAATTCTGCTCGTATTGTTTTCTGGATTATAGAATCTGTTGCATTGTCAATTGATGCAGTGGCTTCATCAAGCACTAAAATCTTCCTTCTCTTCAATAGCGCTCTCCCCAAGCAAAATAATTGCCGTTGTCCCATACTCCAATTTGATCCATCTTGTACAACTGCAGTCTAGATGGTTAGCACAATTAGTAGTCCAAATGCTCGAAAAATCGTACACATTCTGTTGTTAACTAGTACCTAAAGAGTCCAAGCCCTCTTCTTTCTCTTGAACAACCTCTCGAAGTTGACACTTCTCAAGAACCTTCAAAAACATCGTTTAGATAAAGCAGATTGAAAGCAAAACAGTTACTAGCGTTCTATCATGTAGAAAGGTAGTCAGCAGTTTATTACTAGCAGAAGCTTTTTGAAGTTTGAGGGACATGTTAATTAATTCTAATATCATGGATATATGTACCTCCAATATTTCATGATCAGTATGCTCTGATAAGGGGTCTAGATTGTATCTGACTGACCCGCAAAAAAGAGTCGGATCTTGTGGAATGACCCCAAAGTGCGATCTGAGGTCATGAAGACCGATTGTACTTATATTTAGACCATCTATGAGGATCATTCCCATTGTAGGTTCTACCAGGCGAAACAAAGCACTGATCAGAGTTGTTTTCCCACTACCAGTCCGGCCAACAATTCCAATTTTGTGCCCTCCTTCAAATATGCAGCTAATACCCCGTAGAACTAGAGGAGAATTAGCCCGATATCTAACCTGCATGTTGTTTGGATAAATCCTATATTAGAGTTTGGGAAAGAGAGGAAAAAATAATAAAATTAATGTTATGTTTACCTTCAAATTGCAGATCTCTACTTTACCGATAGATGGCCAGTTGAATGCAGGACGTTTGCCTTGTATTATTTGAGGGGCTTCACTAGGAATGTGCATATACTGTTCTAGCCTTTCCACAGAAATCATCGAATGTGCTAGCATGCACTGGCTTTGGACCGAAGAAACAAGATAGATATTCAATGAAAGACCATATGACAGGATCATACCGATGTATCCTGTTATCAAAATATTGGTAACCAAATATTGGAAAATTTCTCAAAACACAATAATGTTCTTATGACATTTTACTCAAACATTGGTCCAGCCAAGTTAAACCATTCTTGGTACATCATGGATGGAGGAAAACATTTGTTGCACCATTTCAAGGACTTCGATAGAAATGATACTTCTGGGAAAGATTATACATCTTCAGACCTCGATTATCAACACCACTGAATTGCATGTGCAACCTCCAGAGCTGCATGAAATTATGAGAGTGGAGTTTTAAAGGGAAAGATAATAATCAATAACCTGAATCAGAAGCTGCCAGATTAAGCAAAGTCATGGCAAGTGCTGAGGATGACAGAACAGTTGCACATATTATTTCCAGACGTTGAATCAACCACTCGTTTGCTGAAAAGGCATGAAAGAATGCACTTGCATTTTTGTCAATAAGATGTAAATGCTCCGAAAAGAACCGATCTTCTTCTCCAAAAGCTCTAATAGTCATTGTTCCTGCAATGGTTTCAGCAACATGGCTTGCTACTGAAGACTTAGATGTGCCATCAATTCTCATCAGCTCTTTTGAAGAAGAAAAATAGTATCTCTGTTTGTTCCAATATAACAAAGGAAGACACACTTGATGAAAAAGCTAAGATGTTAAGGAAACTCAAACTAGAAAGACGCAGGGTCCATATATTCTACACTTGATAAACCCATGGTTTCCAAATTGTGCTTGGTAGGTGTATTTTCCAAATAATTAATGCATTAATAGCTCAGCCAGTAACAGACCTAAAGATTTCTTCCAAAAGATTAGCAAAGGAAAGGAAATAGATGCATTCTTTTCATTTAGCATTCTTCATTTTAAAGCAGTGCAGAATGTTGGACTTGGTGTATTACCTGTAACATTATGGTCACATAAACCATGGGTACAATAACAAACAAAATAGGCCAGGTTTGAGTGGCTAATATTCCATAGCTAAAATATGTGGTCATGGTTGATGTTACTGCCACACTTAATTTGAATGAAAATTCAAGGTCCACAATACTTAGATCAGAAGATACCTACAAAAGAACATAGAAATATCAGGCCTTATAAATTTAGATAAGGTTTTCATCTTGGTACTTTAGGAGGTCTTTACCCGACTGAGGATCCTTCCAAGAGGTGTTGAGTCATAAAAGGACATTGGTGCCCGGAAAAGAGATGTCATTAACATGGAAAAGATAGCTTTTGATGCCCTGAGCCCTAAAATGACAACTACATAAGATCTAAGGACCAAGAAGAGCGACATGCCACACCCAATCACCAAGTAAATTATGAGGAGCTTTAATCTGCTTGTATTAGAATCCTCCAATTCAGATGCCAACCAAAGATTCTGTTCCAACTGCCCAACTAGATACATGAGGTGGCATGTAACTGCCAAGGAGAGGAAAAAGTAGCCCTTGTTCTTTTTCAAATACTGCCTATAGGGCTTGAGACCAGTGCTTCCTATTTCTCTTTCTTCTTGTTTGATCAGTTGGTCTCCAACGGGTGCTCCCAAGTGCTCCTTGGCATAAGTCTCCTGGATCTCATTTGAGGTTTTAGATCTTTGTGGAGAACCATTCCTATCTGACTTCTCAAAATAAGCAGCATTGTTGTGTGCATTGACAAGGCTTTGAAACTCCTGACTAGAAGTCAGCAACTGATTGTAAGTAGCTGCTTGGACGATTTTTCCTTCAGACATCAGCTACAAAGGAAATGAAACCAATGCAACCTTTGCTTAGAATGAACATATTACTTGCACATATTAGCTAATAGATTTCTGAAACACAAAAGGAAAAATCCAATATCCCTGCAGTGGACGGTAGAAGATCTATCGACAGAGGAAGATAATGGAGAAAGTAGCAACAGTTAAAAAGACTAACCAAAACAGAATTAAATGCTGGAAGGAAGTCAACTTGATGGGTCACTAGTAATATTGTCTTCCCCGATAGAGCTCCCATGACATATTCCTGATCATAACCCAAATGAGCTTTTAGTTGATAAGTCATTAGAGTAATAGTCGTATTAGAGGATAACATATGTTAGACATATCTACTAAGTCCAAATTTCATTAAGACGAAAGTTTTGATCACATTGAATAAACCATTTGCGGTATGGGTGTCAACAGCACTGAAAGGATCGTCCAAGAGATATATATCTGCGTCTTGATAAAGAGCGCGTGCAAGTTGGACCCGCTGCTTCTGCCCACCACTGAGGTTAACACCTCTCTCACCTATAATAGTGCAGTCACCAAATGGAAGCATCTCAAGGTCCTTTACTAGGAAACACTTTTCAAGTACTTCTTGGTATTTACATTCATCCATGGCAGATCCAAAGAGAATATTTTGTTGTATGGTCCCAGTTTGAATCCATGCAGTCTGAGGAACATATGCAATCTTTCCATGAACTTGAACCTGGAAAAGAAGTAGAAAGAGATAGTTGAAAATCTAATTTATTGCCCAATTCCTGCCAAAATTTTAAAGCTTTCTAGGAGCAGTTAAGGCTCTACCTTTTTGGCCACCGCTGTAAGCTCATTATTAGTAACTATTTGTCTGTGCAGATTTGAAATGCAATAGTGTATGCACTAAATTTGGGTGATTATTTGCCAGTTTTCATCTCAAGGAGATGCCACTTTCAGAGTGAAAATGAGAGTTAATTAAAAATTTAAAACCAATGTTCACAAAATAACTAATGAAATGAGAACTTACCATGCCATTAGAGTATGGAACCTCTCCAAGAACTGTGGCTAAAATAGTTGATTTACCTGAGCCAACTCCTCCACATATAGCTACCTTCTCCCCACGTTTAACTAGAAAATTTATATTTGACAGTGTGGGCTTTAAAGAATCATCATCCCATGAAATTCGGGTGGAATTAATAAGTACAGAGTCTACAGACTGATCTAGTTCGTCCCCATGGCTATTTTTCTTGACATCCCTGTTCTGCAGTTCAGGTGCCTCAAGAAATTTCACAATTCGAGTGAATGAAACATTTGTTTCAATGAACATTCCAGCAACATCAGGAATCAACCTAATTGGCTCCTGAACAATACGCAAAGTTGCAAGAAATGTAAAAACATTACTAGTATTGAGAGGAATCGCAAGCAAGTAGCACACCCATAAGGTAACAGTTGATACTATGATCGGAGATGACCAAAATAGAACTATATAGTAGCCCTTTTGTGACTGTACTGCAGATAACCAGGTGGCTTCTTCTTTTCTTAGTTGTTCTATAGCATTCTTGAAATGTATCTCCCAACCATACATCTTCAAAACTTTCATGTTTGCAAGAGTTTCTGTAATAGCCTTCACCCTCCTGTCTTGTGCCATCATGAGTTTTGTCAGGAAATTGTGTTGTAATTTGGCCGCTGGATAATTTCCAAGGACAGTTAGCACTATCACTAAAAGGACTGCAATATTTGCCGGTCCCATAGAATAGTAAATGATACCCAAGGCAAGACAAATTTGTAGGCATGTTGTCCACATCTGATGAAACCAACATGGAAACTCACCGACTTTATAAGCATCGACTGTGATGTAATTCATTATCTCACCAGGAGAATGAGCTGTCTTAGCAGAACTTGAGAGTCGTAGTTGCTTCTGATAAATTGCTGCAGATAGCAGAGATCTCACTTGCAGCCCAAGCAATCTAGTTTGGAAGCACCACTGCCTCTCTGAAACCGATTCTAAGCATTTTGAAAGGAAGAGCCCAACAGCCAGTGCATAGTTCTCGTGTTTGAAATATTCTTTCCCTTCAGCAACCCTAATGAAGGCATAAAGAAACAGTGGGCCAGTAGACAGTGTGAGTACCTTGACCAATGCAAAGAATCCAGAAATCAAAATAGCTTTCCAATGGCAGAGGAGTATTGTTGTCAACAAAATGGAAGGGGAATTATGACAATCATTTTGGTTCCATTTACTTAGTTGTTCCATAAACAGTAAGTAGCATGTTTCTGCTTGATCTGATTTCCGTAAATGTGGAATATCTTCCTCCTCAATCACTTTCTCCTTACCCTTCTTCATTAGTGAATTCAACCACCAAAATGAAATTCTACTAAGTCGTCCAGCAGTGGAAAAAGGAGTTACATTGCCCTCTGGATTAATTGCACCAATGGAATCAGTTTCTTCAACTTTCAGAGGTGTATAGAAGGCTTGGTGAGTAATGTTTCCATCACTTTCTACATATTTGCCTCCCATAAAAACGCAAAAGAACAATAAAACTGCTCCAGGAAACAATAATATGTCTACTACCATTTTGATAGATACTAATTTCTCCACAATTACTACCATAACAGATGTAACGCAGAGAAATATTGCCTGCAAGAGGGTAAGCATCACAGAGATCTTCAGTAATGGGTTAACGTGAATTTGTTGCTTCGCAAGGCTCAGGGATAAACTTAGCAACAACCAAGTGATTCCCTGGAATAACACTACAAGCCATTCATGGAGAGGCAAAATGGTCCGCACTGTACTCAAGCTCTCTTTGACTGTCCAAATCCCCAATGCCAAATAAACCAAACCCAAAATGCCATTGAAAATGGCGGAGGAAACTAACAATGGAGAAATGCCCTGGGGTTTTGAGTGGTGTATGACCTTTCTCAAGGAAAACTTATGAACAAGAAAGAGTAGGAGAATGAACAAAAGCAGCAAATCAGCAGAAGTGACCAGAAAATGGTTGGCACATGAAAATGGATAGAAAATAGCCAAGGTACCCGAACTGCACTTCTTTCCAATTTCGTATGAGCAAGTAGAACTTCCACAGAAAACAGTCCAGAGATCCATAATGTAAGCCTTCAAAGTGCACTAGGAAATGGTCAAAAAAGAATTAATCAGACTTTTTCCCTTGAACAGATATTTGAAGTATTAGCTGGACCATTAGATTTCAGTGCTTGTGCAATAAAAGATGCACTATCTAAAAGATTCCTGAATTAACCAGACCAGTTGAAGAAGAAATCATTGGATTAAGCACACTGTGTCATTTATTATAAAGAAACATAAATTGGTATATACATCTTGCTTATGGGCCATCCTTTTTTTATGTTATGAAAACACAAACATTCAGATTTTGTATGCTGTACCCATCACCCAAAATAGTTCAAATGTTGCTATGAAACATGATCTGTATCTGAACTTTAGGCAGACAAATGGAACCAAACTCAAGCACACAAATGGTGTATCATTTACTCTAAAGAAGGCTATGTTAGTCGCATGCTTGTTCGGTGGCCCTATTTTTTTCCTTTTTTTTTTTTTTTTTTTTTTTTTTTTTTGATGTTATTAAAGCTGTAAAGAATATCTGAAGTCATGCTGTTAACCAAGAAAAGAGTGAAAAGGTGGAAGAACAAAATTGTTCACGTGTAAAAGAGCCCACACTATGCATTCAAATTGTTACTCTCATGTCTCTGCCATTTGTTAGCCAAAGTAGCAGATTGTAGGAGTGTACGTAATTTGTTTTTGACTCATGCGGGTTCTGTTTTGCAATGCATGCCAATGTAATATGTGGTTAAATTGTGCATTTTTATTTTTATTTTTTATTTAGTTATTTTTTTTTTTTTTTGTCGAGAGTCAACAAACATTTCCCACACAGTTTCTATTTAATATACATACCCTCATTGAATATACATTGAATCATTCAAAACAAATGCTGGAGACTCTTTTCATCTAACCGTTAAATCTCAAAACCTTTCAAAACAATTTATGTATTAAATCATAAACCAGGTAGCATGCTTCACATGGGGCACGAAAAAGCGCAAAAAGAAGACAACCATGAAGGCAGATCACCTCAGAAACAGAGGATAATACTTGGACAGTTTTCTGCATGATTTGTTTCAATTTGATGATTAGATTCAGTAGCAAATTTGATCATTGGAAGTTTCGAATGTTGCTGCTAAAACATTTTCCAACTCAAAACCACCCTTGGAGATTTTAGTTCTTTTCTTTTCAATGAAGAGCATAATTTACAAAGATAAGTTAATAAAAGAATTAAAGAAATGGATCGCAACGTGACTGCAAACTAGTGATCCAAACTTGCAACCTAGAAACAATAATATGTAAATCAAATAAATCTCAGAAGTCACTTTCTACATAGTCCAAATAAATAGTTTGTTTTGTTCTACATGCCTACTGCCCTTCTCCTCCCGGGATTTGGTGTCAAAAGCAAGCAGGTCCGATTCGACTAGTTTTAATGAGCACCAGGGTGATTCCATGACAAATATCAGACACCAAACAAACATTCAAACCAGTTTTTGAGAGAGAAGTACAGAACCTGGCCATGTACTTGCAACTAATAATAATAATGATTATAGAAATAGAAAGTAAAAATTTCGAACATCAAAAATCAAACATGTGCGAGAGTTTACTAATGAATGAGGAGAACCAGAAAAACTCTGCAATATCAAAAAATTCATAGATTCAAACAATACTTTAGCGCATAATGAAGCTATTGAAAGTCTAGAATCTCTTTACTCGGGCTTAGTTTGGGGAAAAAAAAAAGTTAGTATTTTTGTAATTGGCTACTAACTAGTTACAAAAAAAAATTAGTTTCTTTGTGTTTGAAAAAAAAAAAAAACTAAACTTTTGGCAGTTATTTTTTTAATTTTTATTAATTTGATATTTTTGTCGTCATAATTTAGAAGAAGTTTAAAATTTAAGAGAATAAATTTGATCATTTTAAAAAAAATCAATTAATCAGAAGTTGAGAAACTATCTAACTTCCCAAATGCATGTAAATGTACATAACAAAAACCTGGTTTTTTTTTTTTTTTTTTTTTGGGTAAGTTGCATAACAAAAACTTGAAGGCTGCAATATCAAAAAATTTGGTGAATCAACAAAAACTTCAATCCGTTTGAAGGCCGAATTAGCATCGAACTAATGTACAGAATAAAGCTAATGAAAGCCTGCAATCTCGCTACTTGTAGAACTTTTGCATACCCGGGTTTAACAGAGTTCTTCTGGCTTTGTAGCAGAGATACGACAGCAGAAATC
>JAVXUM010000020.1:1703687-1716516 GCA_035590655.1 Pouteria glomerata | reverse complement strand
AAATTTAAATTTTACAGTCTATATATAATGAATAAAAAATTTAAATTTTATAATTTTAAATTACGTATTTATAAAAATTTATAAAATTTTATATTATTTTTTTTTTTATTTTATAAAACTCCAAACGAAAACTAAATTTAAAGGAGGAATAAAAAGATCCCACAACAATACGCTACACATCAAGAAGGACAACATGTTCGCAATTGCAATAACAAAAAGTTATGTCATTCATGCGAAGAGAGAGCATGTCCAACTCCATCCTAATTTCATCAGAAATCTTTGACAAAACATAAATTTAACTGACACCCGTTAACACAAATCATCTGTTGGCATTATACCTTCGCAAAACTCAGTCTCAACACACAAGCTGCAAAAGTTCAAAATTTTCTCTTGGATTACAAATTAAGTAGGGTATTGAGAAATAATTTATTTGCAATCCTCAAAATCATTCTTAGCGCGCATCAGCCCACCCAACAGCTTCACTATGATTCTCTAAATTTTCTTACTTAATTCTGAGTGCAATACTTCTATTTATGGCAAGAAACTAATGCTAACTACAAGTTACAAAAATTAATCTTACCAAAAATCTTGATTTTTCAACAATAGAGTCATGGTGGCTAAAAAAGGTGGGCTGTTGGTGGCTTGTTGTTAGGCTTATGCATGCTAAGATTAACTTTGAGGATTGCAAATTATTTCTTAATACTTTAACTTAATTTGTAGTTTGAAAGAAATTTTTGAACTTCTATATATTGTATATTGAGATTAGTTTTGTGAACATTATATATTGAGATTAGTTTTGTGAATATATCTGTCATCTAATTATTTGTGTTAAACAATTTTTAGTTAAATATATTCTCTATTGGCAAGATTTTTGAAATAATGACAAAATTCGATATATGTGATCCCTGTACGAAAAAGAGATTTTTTTTTTTTTTTTTAATCCTTGCAATTATAGACATGTTGTCACAGTATATTATTTTGGAAGCCTTTTGTTGTCATTTCAAATTTAACAGAATTTTTTTAAGCTAAATCACTTTACAAGCAACCTCTATTATAGCGACATCCTCGATTTCTACTGAGGAGAGTGACACCATCATTTACTTTCTAGATTACCAAGAGATAATTTTAGTACCTAAATGGAACAAACAACATGATATATTTTACGGTCATCAATAGATCCGATCTAATCATTGTTTGGTATCTAGTAAGTTTATTTTTTGTTATCGAACATAGTTGATACGATGCCTAATTAAGTTCTTTATTCCTTGCAAATACTAATTTTCTTTTTGTTTGGAAAAAAAAATGAGTTTAACTTGGTTAATTTATGAACCTGGGGATCATGCTTACCGAATGTGTAATATCTGGCTATTAAGAGGACCAACAACACAGTGTTGGGTTGACCTTTTTTATTTTCATTTTCTATTCCACATTTAACACTATTGGCCTTCGGACCGATTGCATGTTATCATCTTGAATTTTTCAGCAACTTTGACGCTCTGTTTTGCTCGTTGGAGCTTCTTCTGTGGCTTGAGGCTTCTGGAAGCTCTCTAAACTCAAGTTTTATTTGTACTAAACTTATAGATTTTTTGGCTTAATTTCAATCCTAAACGCATCGCCCACATCAAAGCACATTCCTCTCTCTACACACACTCTATAGATATCAGATTTTAACCCCGTAAACCATATTTTTTTTCATCATCAAGCCTTCGTTTCCGGCTCCACCGCAATCGTTTTGGCTACGGGGTAATCAACTTTTGTGGTTGCTTTTGCAACAAGCCATTAAAAAAGATCGCATTTTTTTCATAAGGTGAGAACGATGAATGGAGAAGAAAGGACTCCCTATTTCCATCCATGGCCATGCTTTTTGGTTGGACGAGGAGTCGGCCTCCTAAGATCTTCTTTGAGATCGGGACTCATCGAATTCTATCGCCGTTGGGTGGTTGATATCATAATTTTGGAGTTCACATGGTCGACTCCTCTGCATTGGGATAGTGGGTACTGTGCTTTTGATTAATAGATACTCTGCTCCAGAACATCTTAAAAGGCCCCTCAAAATTGAATTCAGAACATCTTAGAAAACATAAAGTAGACTAAACTTTGGATTTCTAGATTGTTTTAGACCTTGAACAACACTGCAAGTCATTAAATAGTAAAATACACTAATAACTACTAGTAAGCTTTCCTACCAATCTTGCGTGTGCCAACTGGCATTTCCAGAATGAGACCAGTACTCCTTAACAAGCTGCCCAAATAGCGACCCCTCTTTGCTCATGAGCTTCATCGGCTCATCATACTCCACTAAATGCCCTGCAAAAAAATGTTTTAACAGAGAAGAGAAAAGGGAGGAAAGTCTTCGTTAACACCGCTCGCGTTTTGTTAAATAATCGTTCACATCCAAACACAAAAACTCACCATCACTAATTGCAAGCACCATTGTGCAATCCATCACAGTTGGTATTCTATGGGCTACCGTGATCACCGTGCAGTCTGCAAATTCCGACCTTATGGTTCTCTGAATAATAGAGTCCGTTGCATTGTCGATCGATGCAGTGGCTTCATCGAGCACCAGTATCTTCCTTCTCTTCAATAGTGCTCGTCCCAAGCAAAATAGTTGTCGCTGCCCCATGCTCCAATTTGATCCCTCTTGCACAACTGCTAACTAAGTTTGTTTGTCAGTAACAACTTCTAGTCCAAAAACTTACTTTATCTATTAATTTTTCCTTTATACCCTAGCCACCTCCAAACTATATACCAAAAAAAAAAAAAACTAGTATATGTATGTCTATATATCATCTGCAACTTACCCAAGGAGTCCAAGCCCTCTTCTTTATCTTGAACAGCCTCTCGAAGATGACATTTCTCCAGAACCTTACAAACGTCGTTTAGAAATGCGTTTCAATTCACCAAAAAGTACAAGTTGGAAAATATTTGGGTTATATCATATGGTTAAATCTCATATCTAGCAGAAACCTTACCTCCCATATTTCCTGATCAGTATGCTCAGTCAAGGGGTCCAGATTGTATCTCACAGACCCACCAAATAGAGTTGGTTCCTGTGGAATTACCCCAAAGTGTGATCTAAGGTCATGAAGCCCAATTGTACTTATATCTAGGTCATCTACACGGATCATTCCCTCTGTAGGTTCCACCAAGCGAAACAAGGCACTGATCAGAGTTGTTTTTCCACTACCAGTCCTCCCAACTATTCCAATTTTGTGCCCTCCTTCAAATATGCAGCTGATCCCTCGAAGTACCAGAGGTGCATTGGGCTGATATCTAACCTGTTAGATAGCATTTTTTTTTTTTTTGGCTTTAGCATATTACTGTGTTTAAATCCTGGAGATTACAATCAACAAAGAGATGTAATTAATTACTATAAAACTATGTTACCTTCAAATCTTGGATCTCAACTCTTCCAACTTCCGGCCAGTTCAGGGCAGGTCTATTGGCTTCTATTATCTCAGAGGCTTCGCTGGGAATATGCATGTACTGTTCTAGCCTTTCACTGGCAACAATTAGATTTGCGACCATGCACTGGTTTTGGACAGAGAGAACAATGAATAAGTTCAAGGAAAGACCATATGACAGCCCCATTCCAATGAATCCTGCAGTTGAGAACATTGACAACAACTAAATTAAACAATAGATAGATATAAATGTTAGGTTTATTTATGTACTTGGTAAATTAGTGAACAAAATAATAATTTCAAACTTGTGTTTTTAGGCATTTGGTTAAGGTATCGAAAGTATAGGTTTGAAGATTTTTTGAAAAGTTTCATAATGCCAAGTTGAAGATACTTCAAGAAAGGTTTTCTACTGCGAGGTTGAAGATGCTTTAAGGAAGGTTTCTTAATGTTCAAGGAGATTGGAAAGTTTCCTAAAATTTTAGAAAATTTTCTAAAAAGATTTTAGAAATAGGAAAATATACAATCGTATGTAGGATTGGATTATTTGAGTATTCTATAAATAGAAACTTTCTCTTAGGGTTCTAAAGCACATCTAGAAAGAAAAGAGCAAATTCTTTGTGAGCTAATATTTGACCTCTTTTAACTTAGTCACAATAGTTTTCAACTATCAAATTTTTGTGCACGGGTTTTTTTAAAATGTTTGAAGCCGTGAGCGTGATCTTCATCAAGTGCAGGTGAAGACTCTTCTCCATGTGTCGGAAAAGGCTTCTACTATGAATTGATATGGCAAGGTTGGAAGAGCAGACTGTATATGCTACTGTGATTTTCCTTGCAATCAGTTGTATACAGTGGAAACTTTGGTCTTCATGGCTCGAGATTTTCTATTCCTTAGTTGCGAAGGTTTTTCCTCGTTAATTTTTCATGTTCAATCTCTTTTATTTTTCCGCATTTTGATTTTGTGTTTGATTGTTTGGAAATCTATGACGTTCTCTTTTATTCTTCATGTTCAATTTCAATACACGTATAATATTTTTATCATTTAGATGAACCTCAAGCACTCCGTTGTTGTATTTTGGTGTTTTCTTGAAATAAGTTTGATCATCTATTATTAGATGTTTGCAAGTTTCTAAAGAAACTAACGATATTTGGCAGCACGTGACATGACGAAACCTACACTTCAAAGCTAGGCGAAATTATTCCAATAATTCAAGGATATACTAGAGTTATGAAATTACAAGAAGGTTAATGACGTACAATTAGAAAAGTAATCAGAATGATGTGAAGTACTTGTAATCTTGTCACCTTAAAAGCAATATGCCAGTAAAAGTACATTTTATATTACAACACTCACCATTGTCATGGTTGAATTTTCTGATATATTTGTCTAGCAGAATGGCATTTTTCTTACAAGAAAAAGTTGTACATAACAAGTGATTAAGATCTCTAACCTGATTTAGAAGCATCAAGAGGAAGCAAAGTCATTGCAAGGGCTGAGCATGATAGAACGATTGCACATAAGATTTCCAAGCGTTGGATCAACCACTCGTTTGCTGAAAATTTGTGGAAGAATGGACTTGCATTTGCATCTATAAGGTGCAAATTCTCTGAAAAGAATCGTTTCTCCTCACCAAAAGCTCGGATAGTCACCACTCCAGAAATGGATTCAGCCAGATGGCTTGCAACTGAAGACTTAGTTGTACCATCAATTCGCATCAGCTCTTTTGCAGAAGCAAAGTAGAATCTCTTCAAGATAAAACACAAACAGATAGCATGTTGGTTTGGAATGTGAAACAAGTGTAAGAAATGATACGAGGAACGGAGGAAGAGAATTGAAATAAACCACGGGTAGAGAGAGAAAAAAAATAGTCGCATATATTACCTGCAAGAGTATGGTTATATAAACCACGGGTATAATGACAAACAAGATTGGCCAGGTTATGTAAACCAACAGCCCTAGGCTAAAATATGAGTTCACTGTTGTCCCAATACTCAGACTGAATTTGAATGGCAAATCAAGGTCCACTACACTCAGATCGGAAGAAACCTACACAATAATAAATTGCAAATGTTTAACTCTCATAAATTTCCCAAATCATAATTTTCGTTGTAGTAGTACTTTGGAGATCTTTACCCTGCTCAGTATTCTTCCCAACGGTGTGGAGTCATAGAAGGACATCGGTGCTCGGAAAAGGGATGTCATAAGCTTGGAAAAAATAGATTTTGATGTTTTACGGGCTAAAACAACTATTAGACAAGATCTAAGCAGCAAGAATATGGGAATGCCACACCCAATGAATGAGTATACTAAGATCACTTCCAATCTGCTAACGTTAGAGTCCTGTACATCAGCAGCCAACCAAAGACTTTGTGCAAACTGCCCAATTGTGCTGATAATGTGAGCAATAATCGCCAGGGAGAGGTAAAAAAATCCATTGCTGTGCTTCAGATACTGCTTGTAAGACTTGAAACCAGTGTCTCCTGAGTCCCTTTCTTCTTTCTTAATCAACTGGTCACCTAATGATTCTTTTAGCTGTTCCTTGGTATAAACTTTCCGGATCTCTTCTATGGAGGTTTTCAATTTTTGAGAACCAAACTCCGCTTGCATCTCAGAACCGGCAGTGTCTTTGTGTGCATTGACAAGATTCTGAAATTGCTGGCTAGAAGCTAGCAACTGATCATATGTAGCTGCTTCCACAATCTTCCCTTCAGACATCAGCTGTCAACAAAAATATTGAACAGAATATGTAAACAACTCCTTTTGGAGAACATGTTGATTACCCAAATGGGATAAAGAATAGCCACTATTAAAGAAGGATCAATCCCTGACCAAGATTGAATCAAATGCTGGAAGGAAGTCGACTTGGTGAGTCACTAGTAGGACTGTTTTCTCTGCCAGAGCTCCCATTACATATTCCTGGCATAACCCATGTTAGTTTTTGCCTTAGAAATTTCTTCACTAGTAGAAGGAAAAAAAAAAAAAAAAACAGACGAACTGCAATACTTGAAATAGACTGGTTGCAGTATGTGCATCGACAGCACTGAATGGATCATCCAAGAGATATATATCTGCATCCTGATATAAAGCACGTGCAAGTTGAACACGCTGCTTCTGCCCGCCACTGAGATTGACACCCCGTTCTCCGATTACAGTGCAATCACCAAATGGAAGCATCTCAAGGTCCTTTCTTAGGGAACACTTATCAAGTACTTCTTGGTATCTTTGTGGGTACATGTTGGAGCCAAAGAGAATATTTTCTTGTATAGTCCCTGTTTGGATCCACGCTTTCTGGGAAACATAGGCAATCTTTCCATGTACTTCAACCTGGAAAATGAAACAGAAAGGACATGTATAGTTGAATAAATTACCAGTCCAGGATCAATGGCCTTCTCAATTGTGACCTAAATTTCCAAATCTATTGACAGTTAAAAACTCTTCATGTTTTTAGCAAAACCAAAACTGGGAGTGCAGATTGATAATTTCCCAAAATTCATGTTTAAAGAAGAAAATAATTTGGAAAAAAAAAAAAAAAGAAAAAAGGAGAAGAAAGAAATCTCACTGTGCCATTGATGATTGGAACCTCCCCAAGAATTGTCGCTATAAGGGTTGATTTACCTGAGCCAACCTCCCCACAAACAGCTATCTTCTCACCATGTTGAACCACCAAATTGATGTTACTTAAACTGGATTTTGAGGAACTAGTATCCCATGAAATTGTGAGGGAATTTATAAATATAGAGTACTGCTCAATTTCCTTCGCATCACATTTCTCTTTTGTATCACTGGTGACGTGTCTATTCTGCAACTCTGGAGCCTCAAGAAACTTCATGATACGAGTGAATGAAACCCTTGCTTCAATAAACACCGCACCAACATCAGGGATCAACCTGATGGGCTCCTGAAGAATGCGTAAAGTTGCAAGAAATGGGAAGACATTACTAACAGTGAGAGGAATTCCGAGGAAGTAGCAAGCCCAGAAAGTGGCAGCTGATACTATGATTGGGGATAACCAAAATAGGACCAGATAATAACCTCTTTGAGACAGAACTGCTAATAAATACTTGCATTCATCTCTCCTCAGCCTTTCTATGACATTCTTGAAATGAGTCTCCCAAGCATACAACTTAAGAACTTTCATATTTGTCAGTGCCTCTGCAATGGCCTTTAGCATCTTGTCTTGCGCCACCATGAGCTTTGTCAGGTGCTTGTGCTGTAATTTGGCCACCGGATAATTCCCAAAAACAGTCAATATAATCACCAATATCGCTGCATAAGTAGCCAGTCCCACAGAATAATACATGACAAAAGACGCCAGACATATCTGAAGGGCGATAGTCCATATCTGATGGAACCAATATGGGAATTCACCAATCCTATAAGCATCCACCATGACATAATTTGTTATCTCACCAGGAGAATGATTCGTCTTAGCAGCAGTGGAAAGTCTGAGTTGCTTCTGATAGATCGCTGCAGATAGCATAGATCTTACTCGGAGTCCAATTAATCTAGTTTGAAAGTACCACTGCCTCTCTGATAATGATTCTAAGCATTTCGCGAGGAAGAGTCCTCCAGTCAGTGCGTATCCCTCGTATTTGAATGCTTCTTTTCCTTGAGCAACTTCAATGAAAGCTTTCAGAAACAATGGGCCAGTAGCCAGTGTGACTACCTTGATCAGGGCAAAGAAACCAGACGATAAAATAGCTTTCCATTGCCAGAAAAATATTGTTAACAGAAAAGAAGGATTTGGCGTTCCTTTTTCCTTCTGTTTGCATAGATGCTCCATGAATGTGAAGTAACAACTCTCCGCTCGATCCTTGTGCCTCAACTTTGGAATGTCTTTGTCCACGAGAACTTTCTCCTTACCCTTCTTGAGTAATGGATTCATCCACTGAAACGAAATTCTGCCTAAAAGTCCAGCCTCGGCGAAGGGAGTTAAATTGTCATCAATGTTGATGTCTCCCAAATTATCTGCTTCTTCACCTTGTAGAGGTGCATACAGTTCATCAATTTCTGCAGAATTGTTTCCCTGAAACGCACAAAAGAGCAATAGAATTGCACCGGGAAGAGAAAGCATAGCTAGAACGCTCTTGACTGATAGTAATCCGTCCACAATAGCTTCCCAGAGAGATGGGATGCAGAGAAATCCTGCAAACAAGAAGGCAAGTACTGAACAGAGCTTTATTGTCAAGGTATGGCGATTCTGTTGCCTTCGGAGGCTCACAGTTATTCCCAGAGACAACCATGTGAATCCCTGGAAGATCGCAGGCAACCACTCGCGGAGAGGCATTATGTTCTCTTCTGATCCCAGTTTCTCTTGAACTATCCAAATCCCCAACCCCAGATATGCCATGCCTAGCCCAGCATTGAGAATGGTTGAAGAAATTTGTATCGGCAGGTAGCATCGAGAGCAAGGAAACCTTGCAATCTTGCTTGAGGATGATTTATGGATGAGCATAAATAAGCAGATGAATGAGAGAAGAAGATCAACAGAAATGACCAGAGCATCGTGGATGCATGAACAAGAATTGATGATGGACGGAAAGCCAGATTCACTGTGTTTTCCAAGGTCATTTGAACATTGATCAGAATTCCCACAGAAAATGGTCGGTAGACTGTAATCCATCCTGTCTTCCCTTTCCTTCAAATATCCAAGCTCTGGAAGAACAACCAAAAATAAATAAATAAATAAAATAAAATAAAATAAGTCCTATCCATTAGATTTAAAGCATTGTCAGTGCAGCAAACCAGTATCCAATGTCTGAGGTACATGAAAAATTAAAGATACTGAAACTAGGTTGCAGTAGAAAGAGATTCGATGTAATTTATTGATGGCAACAGAAATAACAGATTATGATTTATGAGATATTCTGGAGTCTTTACATCGGTAGTTGGCCAAATTAAACCTGTATTAAACATCCTCTTCACTTTCTGTGTTCACGGTTAATTTATGAAATTCAAGGCCGACGCTCATGCATGATTATGTGAGTTGACGTCCTGAATATTCAACGGGAACATATGTTTTCTTCATTCAGCTTCCAAAAGTCTTCTTACATTAGTCTTTTGCCGTCTGTGTTTTGACAGATATTGTTAGTTGCTACGCCGTTTCATTAAAACTTGAAACAAAGAATTCAAGACATTTGACCGAGAAGATAGAAAGGGTTTCCTGCTTGGAAAAAGATTTTTCCTGGAAAACATATAAATTCATTTTCCCATATCCTACTAGTCCAAACAAGATTAGCGCAGCAATTAGAGTTGAAATCATTTGAAAAATCTGAGAAAGATGAACCTTAGTCTTAAGTTCCAAATGATTTTCTCATTCAAGCTTGCGGAATTAAATCAGACCAAAAACATATAAATGAGTGATAACATTATAGTAAATAGCATGTGTCCATAAACACACACACACACACACACACACACATAAGTACACATGAAACCTTCATTGAAGATCCAAACTGAAGATACAGAGTCAATATCAACATGAAACTTAATTTGGACAAATTTGAAGCGTCAGACCCGGTTGGTACTTTGGCTAAAAA
Organism: Pouteria glomerata; assembly: GCA_035590655.1. NCBI lineage: Eukaryota > Viridiplantae > Streptophyta > Magnoliopsida > Ericales > Sapotaceae > Pouteria > Pouteria glomerata. The sequence goes on along the minus strand of JAVXUM010000020.1, from coordinate 1,706,572 downwards.
TTAAAAACACTCCTCTGATCATTGATAAACTGCCAAGAATATCCATCAATGTGGACCAGCCTTTGTTTGTGGTAATGATTCAAAAAGTAGCACTACCCTCTTGGCATTTAGCTGCAACTTCTTTTCCCACCCAGGCACATTTTTCAATAGGAGTAGGGATTTTTTTTATACAAGCGAGTTTTAATATATGACACGTGCTCATAATTATTATTTTTTGTATTTTGTTAAATTATAGAATAATAATAGTAATAATAATGTGTCATATTATCTCTGGCTTTTGAGTGCAGATTTCTCAGCTGAATGAATGGTCTAATAACCTGCATGTCTTATGCTTCTTGTGCTCTGATGACACAAATACACGTGTTTCTGCGCAACATCAATCCTAAAAATTTGTGGATGTTTCGTAACGTTGATGCTGTGAAAACAACCTTAGTGGGTTCAGTCATTTTAAAAAATAAAAATAAAAATAACCCAGGAAATTACTTTTTAATTATAGTCCTGAAGTAATTTCTTTAATAGTATAATTTTAACAGGTTATATAGATTGTGCTTCGAGTTCTAAAAAAGTTTAAAATAATTAAGAAAAATAATAAAAATAATACATCACATAATTTAATTAAAAAAATTTGAAAACTCCAGAAGTAACTGTAATATCCCATCTGCAAGCCGTTTACTTGAAAATATTTAAGGAGATTAATGGTCATGAAAAGTGAAGGGCCAGAAACACGAAGGCCGGTAGAATTATGTGCCAGCCAACCAAAATGTTCATATCATGTCTTCCTTCCGGAATTATTAATTAATTAGGTAACCCAAAAAAATTTACAAAGGGGTGTTTAGGTGGTTAAAATTTGGTTAGAAAGAATGATAACATCATAAAAATTTAGCATAAAAATAATATATTATAAAATTTAATAAAAAAGAAAAAAATTAAAAATTAATTTATTTTATTAATTTTTGTTAACCAAACAGTGCACAGAATGACGGGCTTAAGGCTGTGTTTGTTTCAGGAATTGGATGATGGGGGATAAGTAATACTATGAGGTCCACAGAAATAATATGTGGGATTGGATAAAAGATGGGATTACTTTTTTATATAAGATTATTTTTTTGATGTTTGATTAGTGAGATATAATGTGGGATAAAAAATGTGATTTGATATGTGATATGAAAGAAAATAATTTTAAATCTTTAGATCTTGGCGGAAACCAAATTCAGAAGTGGGGGATTAATTATCCTGCCACCCCATTGAATAACTTGTCCGACAAAAAATCGGATGACTAATTCATAGAAGTGATATCCGGCCTTGCCGAATTATAATTCAAACAGGTTAAAGAGTGAGGTCAACGGATATGAAATCCTATCCCACCATCTTTGTATGGGAAACAAACATGCACTAAAAGTACGACAGCTAAATCCCAAAATGCTTCGGGACCATAACTTTTGTTCATGAAATTGAACCTGATGTGACAATAGCGTTCAGTGCTACAGCAGCTATCAATGTACAAATGCCAGAGAGCATGGGACAGAAATAAAAGCTACTCCACCGAAAATTTATTCCACACATTTACGTGAGCATGACAACTGTTCATTTCCTTTTATATATTAATTCATGTTGTCGAGTCAATTTATACCCACTATAATTAATTTTAAATTTTAAAAATTAATAGTCAAATAAATTTTTCAATGACGTTAAAAAGATCCGAATTAATGTCACGTAGTCCGGTAATAAGTCTGACAGAGGGGCGTTTGATTTGTAAATAAAAAATAAAAAAAATTTAAATAATTTTTTTAAATTTTTTTTATTTTACACATTAAAAACTCATAATTTATATCTAAAAATTTTAATATTTCATTAAAAAAATAAAAAATTTAAAAAAAAATTAACCGAATGAGTAAATTTTTTTAACAATCATATTTTACGAGTTGAAAACTTTCAAAATAGTATCATTATCGCTATTTTATATTATTTTTTTTAAATTCTTAAAAATAAATTTGAAAAAGCGTTACCACAATTTTGTTTTGACGGTATATTTTTTTTTATTTTTTATCACTCCAAACGCTACCAGAATAAATCAATTTGAGTTTTTATCATATGTGTCTCATTTTTGCTTAATTTTAACTCGTTTTTAATAAAAACAAAATTAATTAATACGTACCCAACACATAAAAAAAATAAAAATAAAAAATCAACTTGATTTTGAAAATTTTAACTCACTGAGATGCACTTTTATTCTGTTAATTTAATAGCTACCAGCGCGAAAACCATGCTCGTGAGTCACGTGATCTTCGTGAAAAATAATAAAGAATAAAATAGTCTATTATATTACGAAATTATTAATTTAACTATTCAATATGAAAAATAAGTTAACCATCTTCATCGTAGAATTGGAACCCCCCCCCCCCAACCCAAAAATTTTATCAAGGTAAATGAAGGTTTTTTTTATAATTTTTTTTTATTAACGTGAATAATATGTTTAAAAATTATCAAATAAGTAAAAAGAAAAATTAGATTTTGATAAAAGAAAAATATTAACGTACAATTTTAAATTCAATTTTTTTTTTTTTTTTTTTTAACTCAAACCCCTCTAAAAACACTGTCTTCGCCCGGATTGCCTCGTCAATAGAAAATTTGATGATTTCTTTTGGGGGTTGAGTGGCATTTTACTCACGGGAATTAAGCTTAATTTGAAAAGAAAAAATGTCAATTTTTGTTTTTTTTTTTTTTTTACTAAAATGTTTGTTTTTTTTTTTTATTTGAAGAGAAAAAAATTAACTTTCAGTATCTAATTTTTAATTTGATATTTTTATTCTTTATAATTTTAAAAAATTAAAATATATAAAATAAATTTAATTATTTTAAAAAAATTATCAAAAAATTGAATGGCC